>LVTN01000791.1:52553-86391 GCA_001649415.1 Musa itinerans
CAGATCCAATAGTAAACATCCAAAAACACTCCAAAATTCACTAGATTCCATCAAAAGATTGCAGCCAAAAAAAAAAATGCACGTTACTAAAGGAGCAATGTTTTGTAGGTGCCAAAAAACAAGATCAATCAACTAAGAACCAGCATCAACATTAACCATTTCCATATTTTGTGAGGCAGCTTCTGATGAAGCCAGACGTAAAGAGCCATGAAACTGGTTATTATCCGAAATCACCAAGAAACTTGTTGGAATGTAATAGATTTCCGCCAAGAGATCTACAAAGCAATTGGTAATAGACAACAGAAGAACGATGAGATTTTGATCCGCGTTACCTGCAAATGCAAGGTGTGGAGGAGGAAATTCCGCACGATCTCCATCTCCCCCTTGAGGAGGAAGGCGATGGCCGAGGGCACAAAGTCGCGGATGAATACCTGGTCGTAATTGAGTGGCTCCCCCGCGGGATCGATCGCCGCCAACGTCCCCACAGGGCTCCCACAGTACGTCACCACCGCATTCTTCAACAGCCTCCACGCCTCCTTCTCCGACTCCGACTGTAACCGCCCCATAGCCACCTCCGACCGGTCCTCCTCCTCCTCCTCCTCCTCCACCGCTTCCTTCTTCGTCTTCTCCCCCACCACCGCAGGCGGCTGCTCCACGCTGTCGATCACAAGGGGCTTCACGGCCGCGAGGCCCTGGACGAAGATCCGTCCGAAGTCCTTGTCCCCGCCGGGCACGGGCCCGGGCCCTACCGAGGTGGAGAGGCGGCGGGGGTCGGAGACCGCGGCCCCGTCCCTCGCGGGGGCGACGGCGGCGCGGACCCACGCAGCGGCCGATCGGCGGGGCGGGAGGGCGCAGGGGCACCGGGAGAAGTGGCGGCGGCCGCGGGAGCATCTGAGGAAGAAGGGGAGGGCGGCGATACGGCGGCCGTGTCGGTGGGGGCATCTCGGGAGGATCTGGGCGGCGATTAGGCGGCAGCAGGGCCTCACGGCGACGGCCAGCCCCATTGAACCCGTTGCATTCATGACACACACAGAAGAAGAAACGCCAAGCTAAAACTGCAGCGATCGCTTCACAATGCAAGGAAAGGGGAATAAATATAGCGGAGAAGGAAGAGAGAGAGAGAGCGAAAGGTAGCCATTTTAACAGGGGCGGTGGCGCGCGTGGAAGTGAGAAGGAAGGGGGCAGCCTTTACCTTAAAAATAAATAGAAGGTTTTACTATTTCAATAAAATTGAAGTTAAAAAATGTGGTCAAAAGAGGACAAAAAAGGGCAAGAGATCACGTGGGAGCACCGCCCACCGGATATCTACTGCACCAGCGCCGACCGTCCGATCCAAGGCGATCACGGAAACCGGGGCAGATGATCTTTTTTCCGTTGGATAAAGCGTTGACGTGACGGATATATATATATGTATATATATATATATATACACTAAAATTTTAGACATTATATCCCTCTTCTAATAGGGGAGCGATGCCTTTAAAATATTATTATGATGGTGTAGAACAATACAGATTTTTCGTAAAATCACTATATATATATATATATTTTTTTTTCATATTTAATAAAAAATAATAAATATTATAAAAATAAATTCTACATGTGTTCTAATAGTGGATTTGGAAGAAAGTGAAAATATATGGTCACAAAAATTGATGATGTGACCTAGGAATTTATAAATTATTTTTTTAAAAAAAATATTAGGATCATTCAGAGAAAAAAAACAAGATAAAATTTTATAACCAATAGATTGAATAAGACGTGGAATATTACATCACCATCATAACTTTTCACCGTAGAATTGGATTCAGATGAGAGGGAGGAATTAGACAAACATCTACCATTCCAACTTTTCCATCAATTTCTTAGAAATAAAGATCCAAGAAACCACAGAAAGATCTACCAACGAGAAGCTGGTCAAGGTTAGACAAATACCAATCTTTCTAACTTGTTGATGTCTCTCTCCGACAAAATATCTAAGCAGATGAAGAAGAAAGATCTACCGCTGAGGAACGCCAGAAAAATTGTGTGCGGTGTGAATAAAAAACTGCATGACTGATTCTATAATCAAAAGAAATAAATGGGGGGTGGGGAAGAAGCATCACTGTGTTTTTCCAGTTTCTGGAAGTGGAGGACTTGGTCCAAACCAAGGCTCATTTGACTTGCAGCAAGCTGAAGAAAGACGGAAAGAGGTCGAAGTCGTCAAGTAATTTCCTTAAAAATGTGAGGATAATGTACAGAATAGAATAATGATGGCAGAATTCATAAAAGAAGCAGTAAGAAATCATGCACCAACCACATTTGTGGAATGCAAGCGTGATAGCACAAAAGCTGGAGTAGTCCATTCATTTGGTGCAGCTCGATCGAACGAACGGTTCATCTAGGAAACTTTTGCTTGTTAGGTGTGACGTACACGTCTCGGCTGCGTGAACTTTTCATAGCCAACGAGAATTGCATGTCACAAAATCACAAGTTTCATAGTGCAACTCACTGAACAGACCAAAAAGAGATCTTTTCCAGATTAACTGGTGCACCTCCAACAATTCAATTGGCTAACATCACTATGTACTTACGTCGCTATCGCTAATCCTATCTGTAAACTCACTGTCTGGAGAAAATTTTGGATCCAAAGACGAACACTCGCGCGTGGAACGAATCAAGCCAATCGTTGCCATTACTAACTCATTCCCTCACAAAACGGATAATGCAGCCTAAGAAGAAGATATATAACAAAAGTGCCACTTGGTGGAATGGCAGTTGATGCATACTGATCTAAAAACTCAGCTAAAGAGAGTGCGTGAAGATCACAATCTATCCTCTCTTTTCCGTGGAGCACGAGTTATATGATCTCATCAACCCTCTCAGGATCATCTCAGTTGCTGACAAAACCACAGCTTGCTGTACTTTGAAGGACTCTGATATCCCTAGCTTCTCCATATCTCCAACCAGCATCAGGCACATGTAATTTGGCCCAATGAAAATGAAACTTCAGTAGAGACTTCACACCATAAAGTGGTGAGCACTCCCTTGCTCGAGAAATCCTTGTGGTTGATCGATAGAGTAGTAGTGCTTTGTCTTTGGAACTCTTGATAGGAGTTCTAAACCGTTTTGTTCTCCGCATATTTACACTTCTATTGGGCTTACAAAATATGGAACTTGGCGGCGAGCTAATGGCTGCAGATGTGCTTTATTAGACATTTGTTAAGCCAAAGATACTTTCATCGATGATTTAAGAAGCTATATGTATATTATAGATGCTTTCATCTTTTCATTTAACTAAAGATGATGTTTCTGTAGAAGCCAATACGACTTGTTGTATGGTGCTAGCACAGACACGTGCGACACATTTTTGCCAAACAATCCTCAACCTGCCCGATTTGGTTGGCATCCACTGGGGGTTCGCGCGCCGACTGCTGGGGAAAACCACCTGTGCAAAAGGATCGCCAACAATACAAGCGCAACCCCGCCACAAAGGATGATCATGAGAAATGACATTTACATCAAAGCCCTAATTCCATGGAAACATTAAAAAAAGAAAATAACATGAGAAATAGCATTAAAACGAACCCTGATTTCATGAAAACACTATATAGCTACCGTGTTGTTGCACCACCTGTGTTGACTTATTCATGATCAATCGATCACAATATGTAACAAAGACTACACACACACATCATATTCACCGACCTGCACTTCTAATTGGTGGGAGACTCCAAAAAAAATTTAGTACCAGCCTCATTCTGGTAAACACAAGAACCAAAAATAAACCAAGCTTGTGGAGCGGACAATGCATGCGAACCCCCCCCCAAGGGACAATAATAGGTTTGGCACAGTTGGTCATTCATGACTTGCAGTGAATTCCAGCTACATGCAGGTGTTGCTAATGCAAATGAAGAATCTACTTCATAAATCCATTCTCGAGTAACTTAAAAGTGTTCTTAGAGAACTCAACCATATTCATTTTGTGGCAGTAAAAAGACCAGCAGATAACTCAGAAGAGGAGAGAGGAAGGTGCCCGATCGACCTTATGACCCTCGTCAGTTGAGATCCGGAGCATGCAACACTTCCACCACCTCTGCAGCTAAACCATCATAGCGATAGCAATAAAAGATATGCTGTGACTGACATCCTGTGGAGCCTCACTGATTGGAATAAGCCACATAACCTCATTTATTGGCTTCAGCCCTTCCCATTATATCTGCATCACTCCATGTGTCAACCCCCTTATGGCATCTCACTCTTCATTTCGAGTTCCAAATGAAGATCACCTTAAGCTGCTATGCCCATCATATATTCTCCGCAGTCTTGTGCTAGCTTCCTTCCTATGCCTGTCAAACACAGTTCCGGAAACAATGCAGGCCCCATGACCTTAGTGTCGAGCAACATTGATACCATGAAACTGGAACCATCACCCTCTGTGGAACAGTCAACATGGCATCCCAAGCCACAAGCCGCAGGATACCACAGTCACAATCTTAGTTGGGGCACCATGGTCAATAATATTCAAGTTCACTCTGCAGGATACCATGCATTCAGATATCCCCCAACCGAATGATATCCACAGATAAAATCTTCAGATATGGCTCATAGACTGTGTTACACAAGAATTATGTGGTGGATGTCTGTACATTGGCTGTGTGCTGTGCCGAAAGACAGTTGTCGATAGACAATTATTTACAGTGACAAGTGCAATTGTTCCATGTCAGAACGGTGTGGCACCTTGGGATTTGGAGGCATTCCTTGTCGGGGTCTTCTATAGTCACCAAAAGAAATGAGCAAGACCTTGATAATTGTCACCAGAAAAGCAGTGAAGATTTTTAGGCCATCCATGTCGGGATCTTCTATAATGATCAAGAGAAAACGAGCATAACCTCCCTTCCATTATCAGAGAAGCAGTGAGGTTAGGTTGAAGCGCCAGCAATCACCATGTGAACATCAACTCTTTTAGGACACGATGAAAAAATCTAAATGCAAAAAAAGAACATTGTGTGATCTAGAATTTCTCGGAGCACCCTGTGACACATGAATTATGAAAGTGAAATGCTTATTATCTTTTACAATTCAGGCATAAACCGAAAGTAAATTGCATGATTCTTACTGGTCGGAAGGACGGGGGTAAGGGTTGGTTTAATATTAAGTCGATGAACAAAAGATAGAATATCTTCATTTCCAGTTGCCATGAATAGTTTCAACACCTTCTCTGTCAGCTTTCCTGCCTGCAAGGTTTTCTGTCCAAGTAAAATTGGTCATGTCAGATGTGTACATGCTTAAAGAGGCAAAGATGCATGAACTATCTGAGCTAAATGGTTCGTGTTAAAAGATTAAACAAACTAATTCAATAGTAATAGGACAAGAGATGTGTGCATGACATTGCACTTGCGGGAACAAAATAACAAGTTTGGTTTAGCATCTTTCATCTTTTTGTCTTTTAACTTTAATCTAAGGAATGCTAGTTTTACTTGAATAAAATTGTAAAAACATAGAACTAGGACATGAACAGTATACAAAGAAAACCCTATGATATTACAAGGTTATCAGTCAATAAATTGCATGGCTGCGAGTCAGAGTGATAGTGTCATAATTTTATCAAGTGACATCCAATCAACCTAAGGAAGTTTTCAAAGATGAACACTAATATTGGAAGAAACAAACTTGTATCGGGAGGTACAGGTTTGAGCCACCCAATTACCAGTGGTACAAACCAACTGTGAAATACTGTGTTGGAATCTATGATTCAGAGTCATGGAAATCAAGTCCGAAGCTTTTAAACCCTCTTCTTAATCATTATCTCTCCCCACTGTCTTCTCATTTTTCCTTCTCTTCCTCCTAGTTCCCACCTCCACCTCCAATTAGATCAAGTTGGATGTTGGTCCCCCTCCTCTAGTGAACTCCCCTAAATGTCTTTGCAACCAACAATCATATGATGCTCACAACTCGAAAATTCCAACACAGAAAGAACCGATGAACTACAGTGTTTTTTTTTTCTTCTTTATAATAACCATTTCTTGTTCTCATCCTTTTGCTTTCCCTTGATAAATAAAGGATCTGACAACACCGATGTATTGAATTAGTGCCCATCCATCACCCTCAACACTCTCATGTAAAAGCCTCTTTCCAAGAAAGCTAACTAATGAAACTACAGTATTAGGAGGAATCTATCATAAAAGAAAATTAAAGGCAGCCCAGTGGACGACGCTCCCACCAATAAGGGTCAAGAAAGGGTCAACAGAGACAGGCTTACCCTAAGGAGTTTGCCAGTTATCACAGGGGTCACAGAAGGAAATATAGTATGCACAGGTTGTTCAGTCCATCTCCACTTATTAAAGAAATTTTGGTAAGATCGATCTAAAAAAGCCAAGAAATGGCCATGAAACCCAAACAGCATCAAGATACGTGCTCCCAGTTCGTACGAGTGGACTATCGCTGCAACGTCAACTCGAGATCGCAAAAAGAAACTATTACTTGGTTAAGGAGGAGCCCAACAACCTATAGATCAACAAAATCAAACATGAAAAGCAGATCGACATCCATCAGAATCTTACGTCTTCGGGTCTCCGTATGTCGAACACAAATCCGCCTACGAGAACCCCAACCGCCGGCAAGATCAAGAAACTCGAATCATGAAATCCATCTAGAGAGAGAGAGAGAGAGAGAGAGAGAGAGAGAGAGAGGAAACTGTAGTGGACGGCCAGATCAAGAAACCCTAGTGATGAAATCGATGCCGAGGGGGAAAAGAAAGAGAGGAGAGTTACCCAGAAGAGCTCGAGGACGATGGGGTCAGGGATGGCGGAGAGATCGGCGATGTGGGCGATGTGGCGGAGGGCGGAGTCGATGGTGAGAGACAGCAGGGTAGGCGGTTGCATCGCCTTCAAGATGCCGGCAAGATCAAGAATCTCGAATCATGAAATCCATCTAGAGAGCGAGAGAGAGAGAGAGAGAGGAAACTGTAGTGGACGGCCAGATCAAGAAACCCTAGTGATGAAATCGATGCCGAGGGGGAAAAGAAAGAGAGGAGAGTTACCCAGAAGAGCTCGAGGACGATGGGGTCAGGGATGGCGGAGAGATCGGCGATGTGGGCGATGTGGCGGAGGGCGGAGTCGATGGTGAGAGACAGCAGGGTAGGCGGTTGCATCGCCTTCAAGAATCCAATTCCCTCCTTCCCCCTCCAACCTTCTTCCTCAACGAAGTATTATTACCCATCACGCCTTATATATATATATAGTAAATGTTTTGATTATATGAGGGCTCGTTTACAAATGGAGTTGAGAAAGAAGCAATTAAATTATTTTTCACATGGGCTAAAAGCAAGTTTCCATCTCACAGTACACGTGCCACCAAATCCAATCCCTTGTTTTGGGCTGATTACAAGCCCAAGCCCAAGCCCTTGTTTTGGGCTGATTACGAGCAACTCTTTGAGGACGCAATCGACAATTCCTTAATGAGATCGACATTAAGCATAAATTTTTTTATTTATAATAAAATTTAGGAAATAAGTATTATGATGAGAGGGCTCGTTTACAAATGGAGTTGAGAAAGAAGCAATTAAATTATTTTTCACATGAGCTAAAAGCAAGTTTCCATACCACAGTACACGTGGCTCCAAATCCAATCCCTTGTTTTGGGCTGATTACAAGCCCAAGCCCTTCTTTTGGGCTGATTACGAGCAACTTTTTGAGGACGCAATCGACAATTCCTTAATGAGATCAACATTAAGCATAAATTATTTTATTTCTAATAAAATTTAGGAAATAAGCATTAGGTTGATGTTATTTTTATCCATAAATTTTAAAAAAATAAAGATTAAATAAATACTAAAATTAAAAAAATATTACCTTAGGTTCACTTTCTCTAATTTAAGGGGGGGATTCTTTTCATTTGTTAGTTACTAAGAAGTGGCGAGATGAGTTGTATGTTGCTGATGAGAGATAGGTATTCCTATCTTTTATAATTTTTTAAGTATTTAAAATTTTATTTTTAGATTAAAATATATTATAATTATTCATGCTAATGTAGTTTCTAATTTTTTTTTAAAAATATTTTTAGATTAAATATATTATAATTATTTATGCTATATAGAGTTTCTAAAATTTTTATCAATATCTTTTCTAAAAAAAGTCTAAAATTCTATTTTTAAATTAAGATATATTATAATTATTCATGCCATATGTAGTTTCTAATTTTTTTTAAATCTATATTTAGATTATAATTATTTATGCTATATAGAGTTTCTAAAATTTTTATCTTTCATATGTATGTACGATGCTAGTTGTAATATTTGATTTCTATTAAATTTATATAATAGTTGATTAAATTTATTATTCCTTTTTTATTATACATTTTTTTTTTATAATTTATCACTATTTATTATGTAATAACTCAATGTTAATGATTATACGTTTGGATTATAATTTGATGATGTTATAATTCGGAATTGAATGAATTGATTCCTATCTTGAGATCAGTCAGTAAAGCTATAGCTCGTAAACTAGGCTCAATCAATAGTCCAAGCCCCAATCCACAATCTAACTCGGTCTAGCCTAATATATGCAGTCGTGTAATTCACGTAACCAGTCCAATGCATGAGTTATGACTGGCCCAACTTGGTATAGTACATGTATAGTCATCTATAATGTATTAGTACACAGGTTAGTCCAACTTAGTTCAGTGGTACGTAGTCTAGTCCATTGTCTCGATTTAAACTAAATATTGATTGAACCAAATTAGATTTAATCAATTTAGATCGATGATTTCGAATCGATTTAATTTATTTAAATATGTTTAACATAGATTAGACTCAATCTAGTTTAAAATATATTAGTTTAGGATGATTTCAAACCAGTTAAATAAAGATTAAAAAATTATTCTTCCAGATACTTGATATGCACCAATTTGGATGATAAACTTTTATACATATATTTGTTTTATAATTGATTTATAAGAATTCCTATTCAACATTACTATTTTTTTTTTGAAATTTTAGAATAATTTCATAATAACACTACCAGATTTCAATAGAGAATAGACTATCCTCTATCTTTAGATAAAATTAGTTAAATTTTACTTTTGAATTGATATTATTAAAATTTATGATTATTTTAGAATTTTATTTTGATGAATAAATAAATTATAATAAATATTTATAATTTATATAAATTAATAAAAAAAATTATTTATTTGGCTCTGGATGATATTATCATCGTGTGAAAGAACAAAAAAAAAAAAAAGAATGTGACAAAAGAGGCAATGAGAGGATTCATGAGAATTAACTGAAAAGTCCAACAAAAATTACACTCCAGAATTACTGATTAGCTCTTCTTTACACGATCAAGCAGCTATTCTTATAGCTTAAACATCACCACTAAATGATGTATAAAGAAAGCCGCACGGTTATGATTAAGCTTGTATAATTAAACATTATATTATATAGCTAGTCATTGGCAATACAGCATCCCTATACATCAGGTGAATAAATAATACACCTTGGATTCCACTGTGTTCAATAGCAAATCTATGGCAGAAAGCTGATGGAAATTGAAGCATCCTTGGTACATGAGCGGCCTCGGAACAAAATGCTCTCGAGTAGCTCCTCTCACATCTCGATGTCCTCCAAGTCTGGCAAGGGGAAGCGCAGTATAGCTGCAACTCCCGTCAACTGTGCCAGTTCTGCATGTGCCCAAAAATGATGAATGATGTAATGACATGCTGTTTATAAAAGAAAAGAAATATGGCACAGAAAAAATAAAAGCCCATATATCCACAAAGATCATTACTCACGTTCTCCAGATACATGCATTGAAGAAAAAATATGCACAGTGCCACCTGAATCCTTGACTGATTCGACTAACTTAACATACTTTTTCCTCGTCGCAATGTCAGAATTTCTGGAGAACAAAAAATTATATAGATGCACCTTTAGCAAGAAATATATAACACATTGAGCAATCTCAAACTCAATATACAGTAACATAAAATAGAAGTTTAAATAACTATCAAATAAGAGGGAAACAAATCGAATTGCCTACTAAATATATTTCATCACCATTGATTATTTATTTCCTCTGTTCCCTAAGCATTCAAGGACCTGATTATTATGTTTTGTTCCATCTAACATATTGTTCATGTATGACCGATCCACAGAGGTGATTCAAATTCAAATCCTGCAATCTCTTCTTCAATGGTCTAGGTTGGATCTATTCTAGAGCATAAACATATATGATATGACAATTTACTACATTGAATATTGGCCCAATGCCTAAACACTTTAGCCAGCCCCGTTCTCAAGAGGATTTTTAATGTTATATATCACAGGGACCAATGTTACAGGGACCACTCCCTATTCATACTGAACATAAACCTGAACCCCTCCACTTCCTTGATTCATCTCGACGCAAACATGAGGTGAGCCAATCCTCTCCTGCCTCAAGTCATGGCGCAAAAGCAGAACCGAGACTCAAATCTCTAACCTCCCTCGATTCCAACCAATATAAAAGCTGGGAATCAGCCACTAGCATAAACCCTCATGAGAAGAGGTCAGTCCTTACCCTTTCTGTTTCTATATTTCTATAATTTTTTTCTCTATTTGATGCCATCAATATGATTGGGTCACAATGATAGAACAAGTTATATAGCTGGCAGTCGACACAACAAGGACAATGACACAAAAAAGTGATGCTACACTAACTACTCCAAATGAAGCCACTGAAACTTTGACATCTATAGGACATACAACAAGTTTAGATTAAATGATTAGTCACTAATTACCTGATAACCTTCAAGCTTGTCTCTGAGTAACACTGCAAGTAATTTAAAAACTTAACTTCTTTACTCAGGTAAGACAATATTATTCTTTTATCAAATATGGTTAATAAAGATGATAGATTTAAAATATTTTCCCAACAATAAACTTGCCTTGCTCTGCACGCATCTGCTTAATTAGCTTGTCAAAAAGTCACAATTTAGCTTAACAGTTGACAAGGCCCAGTATCAAATGATTATTTCATAAATTTAAAAATCATATGCATGTAATGTGATAGATTTTAGATCATCATAATTTACATAATACAAAAATTTTATTACGATAGATTGTCGACATGACATTGACTCCAATGAATATACCAATAAAATTCCATATAGATAGATTGTCGACATGACATTGACTCCAATGAATAGTTGATAATGATAAACAATACCAATAAAATTCTATATCGATAGATTGCCGACATGACATTGACTCCAACAAATAGTTGATAATGATAAACAATACCAATAACAACACGCAATAATGTCCCAATGGATAAAGGTAAACTGAGTAAAGAATAAATTTTACCTAAAAAGGCTATCTGTGATCAGAAGAGTTTGGACGGCCATCCGCTCATGTGCAACCTCAACATGCTTTGGCCCATAACAAGCACGTGCCGTATCCTGAATATACTTGTTATTTCATAATCTTCCAAAAACAAACATCAAAATATAATTTAGGGCAAACAGCAGTAAGAAAGCATGTTACTGAGCTTAGAAATTTAGCATAATATTTGTCCACATAATCAGGATGTCAAAGGCATGATTATAAATAGAAGTACTTTGCATGTAAATATAGACACTTTAATGACAAATTTAGCAGAAATTATCATGTTAGATGCTCAACATTTCTCCTTTAATTCTTAGTTTTTAAGGACAACATTGTGTTCATCTACAGGAAAACCCTCCATGATTGAAGACCATGTAAGGCTATCGTGTAGTCCTTGTTCCTTGATCCTGTAGCTATAGAGACATTCTTAAATAAGTGATTTATATCCATGCTAGCAATAAGTCAACTGGGCAAGCTTACATTTGAAAGCATAGTGAAGAAGTCTTTCAAAGCACGGACCTGAAAGATTAAAAAAATTCGATAAAAGATCTCGAAGAAGAAAAATATGAAAATTTTATTGAAAAACCACAGTGCACTTATCAGGAAAATAGAGAGAGTGAAAAAAAATTTAGTACTAGTTCTCAACATATTATTACCTCCTGCGCAGCTTTTGTGTCTTTTATCAAAGACATTACGGTTGGGGCATCCAACACCTCCTTCAAACTGTGTCTGCTCCAGAAAGGTGAAAAAAATAAGAAAGTTACCAAGTAATATCCAAAATAGTTTATTTAAGAGTTGAAGGAAGCAATAGTTACACTAGAGCATTGAAATGACGACAATTCTATCCAGCATCATTTATTTGAATTAAGAATAAAGCTATGCCAGATCCTGAAAGGCAATTGTACTTAAATGTTGACAATTTGCTACCTGAGATTCTACAACTCATGATGATGTAAATATTGTTGAAAAAAAAAATGCAATTCTCTGACTTCTTTAAAATGTCAATCTCTACATTTTGAATTGACGTCTCCTTTAATCTTCTAGTTCTCACTTGGATAAGAATCATTCAATTTTGACAACTCCAAAATTACACAAATGAAAATGGCATTTGATCTAAATATGAAATCTGAAATGGACTACGTCCAACAAGTGACCCAGGTTTCCCTGGACATTATGTTGCACTGCAACGGTTCTAAAAAGATGAGTTGCTACATGAGCACAATGCCCATTGGTGGTGAATGGTCAATCTCTACACTCACTGTAAGACTCAAAGTATGAACCTCGAAAGCCTTCAGCTCAGTTTTGACTCCAAATACTTACCAATAACATACTACAATGCAGGAGCAGCTCTTATCCAATTTTTCGTTGGCAATACTACAGCTCTTATGTCTGGTGATTAATAGCACAAAGACCCTAGATGGGTTTATCAATACCCAAGAAACAGAGAGACAGAAGAAGAAAGAGCTGGAGATTGCAACAATTGAAGATTGAATTTGTGTTGAGGACAATGAAGGACAAAGACAAATTATTTACTAAGCTTGCAAGGAAAGGTTACATCTCAAGCTGGTCCATGATGCACCACATGCAAAGCCTTCACTCGTTCTTCTGATCAGCATCAATGGATTATGGTTGCTTGCTACAAGTTTGTCAACAGGGTTGTACAGCCTAGTGTTCCTTTCCTTGATCAATCAGAGTATGTTGAGTACATGCATTGTGGGGCCTTCACAAATGCAGAGATTAATTGCTTGCCCCTAGACCAATTGTACCCCTAAAC
Source organism: Musa itinerans (assembly GCA_001649415.1). Taxonomy (NCBI): domain Eukaryota; kingdom Viridiplantae; phylum Streptophyta; class Magnoliopsida; order Zingiberales; family Musaceae; genus Musa; species Musa itinerans. Next base: position 65,675 of record LVTN01000791.1, read on the forward strand.
CAGCTCCAGCAGCCCAATCTATGGGGAGGACATACTGGCTCTGTGAATGTCACTACTATTCCTGTTTCAACTCAGGCATAGTGCCGGTTCATAATGCTCCCATTGAATCCATCTAGCATGTTCTGTTGCATGCTTGTTTCTGAATTCTGTCTATCATTCAATCTTGCCAAATTTAGAATCACTAAAGGCCTATCAAACAAAAATATAATGGAACCAACCATATGTGGTCTGGTACGTGGGATATAGTAAAGGTTTAACCAGTTGTTAGACAATTATATGGTCTATGGTTTGTAAGTTTCCATGCAAAGTGAACTATCATATAAATGATACTTAAAAAAGTAATAAAAAAATTATGCATAAGCTATTTTGAGAAAAGTTGCTTATATGGCATCAAATGACTCCAATTACAAAGCAAAGATGATGCCTCCAGTAAGAACAGATTAACATGCCAGGTTAAAAGCTAGCTTACATTCTCAGAAAAGCCTAATGCCACAAACTTGAAAACTAATCCTGAATAAAAATAGGAACTCATGAAATAATTCGAGAAATCAACGTAATTGCTGTAAACAATTCAAACATCTGTTAACTCTAATAAATAATAGGCTAGCTGACAGAATTAGGAACTCACTTATATCCAGAGTTCGAATGAGCAAGAATTAGGCGTGATTTGTTCTCTATTATTGGTCTTAGCTCTCTTCTTTCTGCTTCTAAAAGTAAATAGTCACGGAACTGGTCCTGCAATGCAGTCAACAACAAGAGTTGGAGTGTACATATATTAATGACAAAATTGGTACAAACTACAAAGATTGAATAACAGTACTAATTTTCAAACACTAAAAATGAATTTGTTTATAGAATAGAAATTAACCATTGAACGCACACACCAAAAATAAAATACTCACTTTTGCAATAGTCAAAAGGAAACGTAGAAAATCAGAGATACAAGATTCAACTACTTTAAATGATTAAATAATCTAGACTATCCCCAACACATGTTCGCGTCAGGCCTTAGTTTCAATGGATTGGTAACATCTTACAATATTTTTAACTTATCATGAACACTACTTCCATCTCTATTGGCACAATTCCACATCTCACTCGTTATGGCATCAGTTGAGTGCACTTGTGTGTAATAAGATATCAAGGTATGATAAGATCTTGATCCATATGGGCCAATTCTAGTCTAAATTACCAACAACAATCGTTATTGGATCTAAACTGATACTTACATGGGAATATACAGCTCCTGTAAAGTCCTAGATAATAGGTTTGAGTTTAACTAATTTTTTGAACATTCACTAATAACATGAGCAAACAAACAGTACTCGTTCATTATTAGTTTCTTCCAAAAAAGACAGGATTTTCTTCATCGCATAATGCTCTACAACGAGAGGCTCATAAATGACATCAAAGGATGGCCTCTCTCAAGAGAGGAAGAATATGATTTTGCCTAATGACATGCTAGTTAACATCCTTCTAGCTAATGTTACTTTGATATCTTAGGAACCTACTCATCGATACTTATTTCATCAATTTGACAAATACGAAAGTTACACAAAAGATGCCACAAAACAGTTACCAGCTCCACATGCACATTTGATTCAGTTACTGTTGGAGCCTACAACCAAGGAAAACCACAATAATTCTTTGCCAAAAAAATTGAAGTAATAACTCATTCTTTCTATGACCACTTAACGCTTGATGAGATATAAGATTGTTGACCAACACCCAACTAGACGAAAAGTTATTGGGTTCTTAATGGTCCAATACTTCTCTAAACAAATGTTAGTTAAGACCTACACAAGAGTGATCATGCAAAAATAGATAAAGAGGCTAATTCATGAGGTAAATAAGTATCCACTAGTTTACTTTTTATTGGAATAATTAATCTCATGATGAATTTGTCAGGATTTTCTACTGTCATCATAGTAGAAAATCTCATGAGGTGAAAAAGTACTTTCTATTTCTCCTTTCTTATCCATATTGTACTTGTTCCACATGATGAAGTAGGTAAACAGGTACCTTGAAGCATCATAATCAAGGCATAATGAATGATGAGATCTTTGATCTTGTCCACAAAAAAATAAATTTCTGCAACTATATCACCTAAAGAATAGCAAATAAGATGGTCCAAGAACCTCAGACTAAAGCAGAACACATTAAACTCCTTTTTGGCAACCAATTAACTTTCGGAACTAGCAAGATGTAATATAACAAGCACATCCATCATCTGTACTCATCTTTTTATTTGATTTCTTTCAACCAAAAAAAAAAAAAGATCCAGAAGAGGCTAACATTTTTTTTTTAAGAGAACCATATAATTTAGACCAAATTGAACTAGGAATTACTAACAAACAATGAAGTTTAACAGAATTATGAAGTAACCAGATATGACAAACAGGTTGCGTAAAAAATCTCTTTCAAGAAAAGTCAGTTGATTGGACCTTTGTGAAACCTGGGCTTGCAATCACGACGCATCGAACAACTTTAAAGTCAATGTGCTTCAGAAAAGCCTATAAAAGATGCATAATTTATCAGGCCAAAAAGCTGAATGTCTAGACTTTTGCATGAAATTCTCTCTTTTGTGGCTTAAGAACACATATCAAAAGTGCAAAAAAAAATATTTTCCAAAATAAACTTACTTGGAGAACATTCTCAAAAAACTTCTTCAGAGCCTACAAAATGGATAATTTTGCTTAATTTTGATCAAATGGACATCGAATTACAGACAATCATACTGAATAGTACACGGCATACCAACTCATAACCAGCAATTGCAGGTCCATGCTTACGAGGAATTGAGGTCTCTATTCGAGCTCGAGTTGTAGTTATGCTGTTTGGAGATCAATCATCTGGTTAGTTAGGTATAAGGGTACAAGAGTAATTCGTGTGCAGAGAGAGAGAGAGAAAGAGGCCATATATCAACATTAGTCAATAGCGCACTGTTAACTTGCAATAACACATGAATATAATGATGACATCAGAAGATAGGGTTCTATGCAAAAGGATTATTGCTTTGGGTGTAAGCATCAATAACTTAGTGTCTCTCTCCACTCTCTAGCTTATTGGTCCTGTTCTGGCAGTCAATTGGGTTTACTAACAACTAAAAAATTTGGGAATCAGATTTCTTCTTTTGGGATCAAAAAAAGAATATGGACAACTAGAAGAATGGTACAGAAGAAAGCATTATAGTGATGCCTCACACATGCAAAAGACTAAACAACAGACAAGAATACCCATGCAGCTTCATCATATTATAGTGATGCCTCAGACATGCACCAATGTACTGTTTGCACTGAGCATTTCACTTTTAGCCTATGTGCAAAATCAAACATACTGCAGCCCATGTGAATACTAGTTGCAACACCTACAAGTTCTATTTTATTGTTCCCCCCAACACATGATTGTGAGGGCACTCTGCCAAGCCAGATGCTGGAAATGGTGCATAAAAATATATTTTAGATGCCAGAACTGTCTACCTAAAACAAGTTCAGAACCATCAAAGTCATAAAAATTCCTAGATGCCATGGCGAGTAACCCCTTGAAAGGTATGGGATTTTTCAGTTCTTTTTTGACAACTTTGATGGCGTCACACTTATTAAAGAGAGGATAACAAAGCAAAAGGTCCCTTGTTATTTTTCGTCATACAAACATACAGAACAACTATTCTTACACATAACTTATCCAAGATATAATTACTTGCACATGTCGTAGTACCTAAATGAAACATCCTCGTCCTACTGTCCCTGTAATAACAATTTATGACAATCAAACAGCTCACTGTATTTATGATCAATCCAACGGGTGAGGCAAAATCCCCCTCAAGATACATGACAAAGGAGAAAGGGGGGAAGAAAAGGAAAAGAAGTATAACAAGAAGTTTGAACTCTCTCAACTCAATGAGGATACACCAAGAAACCACAGGCATGATTTAATGTTTATACCAATTATTCAATGATTTTCCTCCCTTTCCTTTGGTTTTTTGTTTATTTAAGACAATCTCAGACAATGTCCCGTACCAACTTATCATACAAAAAGCAAAAGCATTTTGTATCCCCAGCAGCCATACAAAAAGCAAGGACTGAAAAATCCTAGGCCACAAAAGCCCTTGACAAAATAGATCATGGTTTCAACAAATCAAAAGCATATGAAGTCTCATTACAATAAAAACACTGCCTCAGTGGGCTTACTCAAAATGCTTAAAACCATGAGGATACAAGTAATACTGACGGTGCATTTTCAAAAGTCTTTAGTAGCTGCAGAAGAAACACATATACATGGTGACTTTTCAAACATTGCTCACATAGTTTTATTTAGGATGAGCCACTAGGAAGGAAGCTTCATGTAACAACACTATCCATCTCGAATTACTAACAATGAATTGCAACAAAATAGACCAAAAAAGGTAACTCAGAAAAAAACATCTTATAAAATTTCTGCCAAAAAAGCAATTAGGGGGTATGGGATAATGTTGTCTTCTAACATTTAGGTATTCATAACAAATATTCTGACTGGTGGTTTAAGTAACAAACCTGAATAATTAATTTACAGAAGTCCTAAGACCAATTCATTCTCTTTTAGTATCACTTACCTCTTCCCTATGAGGAACAAGTGGGCTAGTCCTTCTTGCATAAGAAAAACAGCTAGGTCGGCACTTGCAGCAGGATCTGAAACATATTCACCATGAGTATCAGATTACTAGTAAAATATTCACTTCAACTTCAAGGGAAAAAATAATTACAAACACATTTAAGTGTAAATTACTGGGAAACCAGATGAAAAATATTTACTGATACTTATCCTTCCAAGGAATTAATAAACACTTTAGACAGAGCTTAGGTATGTGAGAAATTAATCAATTAGAGGTTCATCAAGTGCAAATGTAAATCCTATATTTCCAAATGAACACAAGAGGCGAAGTTCATGTTAGTCTAGATTATGGATTAACAAGCAGATGCTTATCCATAACCCAACATTAAAGAATGTTGGCAAAAAAATAAGGATATTATAAACTTCACATCACAAATTAATTAATCATACAAAATGATGAATTGATAAATATGTTAAAATAGTGATGAAGATCAGTTTGGTCATGTGAAGATGGATTACTGCACAGATTACAGTGGCATAAACAGTGTGCTCAGTAAGCTACATGCAGCTCTCAGAAATCCAGTCTGGGATTAATAGAAAACTTGTTGGATAGGAACAAAAATAAGATACCAGATAACAAACCGCCATATACTGCCTGATATACCAAGCAGTATCGAGATGCAATTGGTGCTACATCAAGTTAATAAATACTGATTGGTATGTACTGGTCCAAATGTTATTTTATACAATTGCTATCATATACCTGTCAAGAGTTCTAATGGGACTTAAACAGCAGTAGATTAAGTAAGATCACTTACGAACAAGATAAGGAAATAAACCAATATTTGTTCTTCTAAGAATATTAGTTACTCTTGCAGTTTAAGAGAGATTAGAAGAAAATAACAGTTAGTCTCACAAGGCAACGAAACGCTTTGTGAACATTCTGTGGCCAGAAATGGTGGTGGAAGGAAAGGTAATGGTGAAGGTCTCAACAATATGTGAGAAAATATGATAAACGATGAGTAAAGGTTTCAACAAACTTAATTCACTACTTTCAAACTCCAAGATACAATGATTTTCCTTTCCTTGCCTTGTATTCAGAAAGTTAAAACTACATGTCCAAAAGTAATTTGATAAGCAATAACGTTAACCAAGGAATAGGTACAACAAGGTTTAAGGATCCATGGTTTACTAAGTAGTAAATACACATTCCATGATCTGATTTAGAGTAATATGCTTAAAACAATTCATGGATGACTAAAACGACATCCAGATTATCAACATTTTGCAAGCAACCACGACAAACAACAAATTAGGGGAAAGTTCTGAAACTATTTGCAAAAGATATACATTTAAAGGGAGCATACCACATGCTTGGTGAAGTATATCGAGTGCCACCGAATCCCAAATATCCTACATTATTAAACCAAAACAACTGCTCTGTCAAGAATAAAAAAGAAACAAAGTATAAGCAGACTCATCCCCTATGTAAAAAGGATGAACAAATTTATTTTCATACAAAGTGACACAGCAAAGGTCAAGATATTGACATTATCTTGATGGTCAACACTAACTCAAAGGACGTGTTCTTTATCGATATAACTTCACAAGACAAGATACTTCTCCCACCTCTTAATTATTATGGCAAGACTATAACTCCAGAAATAACAGGCAGGTGACAAAAACAGCATACTCATATAGATAAAATGGTTATGTCTGACTTCCCACAACAATCAAAGAAAGCCTTCATTTGCAGCTTTATGGAATCAGCTACGGTGATACCACTGCCTTTTAACTTGTTGAGGCAACACCCTCAAATAATTTAAGGACTATTATATTATTTAATTCTACCTATCTACATGTAATGTTAGAACCTTTCTGTCAACAGTCAAGTGGAAAGGAGAAGGATTGTGCTATGGCAACTGGGCAACTGACATCCAACAAAAAGCTTTATGCCTTTACCAATACACACAAATGGTGAATAGCCACCAACAAGTAGGAAAGGTTGTTGAATTCTCACTTGAAGAGAGAAAAGAGATGGACATTCAACAGTCAATTGATTTATAAATTCTTATACATTCTTTTGTCGTTACACCTACAAATAAAATGTGCATTTTTGTAGTTCTACAACCAGCAGCTAATATATGAAAGTAAAACACAAATTTAAAGCTTCAGAAAAAGATCTTCCCAATGTTTAATTATTACAAATATGATGGTTGTCGGGCCAGTTTTCTCACACTACCAAAAGATCGAAAAAAGAGATTTTATACTTCAAATAGTGTAGTGACCGGTCGCTAATCCAGTCCACAAATCATGGAGAACAGAGAAATAATGGTCCTATGACCTGTTATTCTCTACCTTCCTATGAATACTAGTGTAGTAACCGGTGGTTAATCCTACTTTATCAAGGACATTTCTGTAATAAAAACAGAAACGACACATCAGTTAAATTTCCGGCTATTCAAGTTTGTCCCACTAGTACCTGGAAGATGGCGAAACAATGTTTGACTGAATATAGTGAAATATTCAGTAAGCACAAATTGGCTCTTGGACTGAAACAAATAAGTCTGTAAATTCAACCTAGATAAGAAATGAAAAATGGACTAAAGTATAGTTATTCAATTGACTCAAATAAGGAAACAAGAAGGAACAGGCTACAACTCCATTAGACATGAGAATCCTTGAACTCTATCAAGTCTAAACAAATAATTGGCTTGGTAGGTATCTTCCTAACCCCTAATTACACCAGAATTCAACTAGTTGAAATATCCAAATATGTTACATGTAATTGAAGTCTACGTTGCAAGGTCTTAAATACAAGCCAATACTCGTTTCAACTACCTGTTAGACTAGTATGAAACCATGGTATGACACAAAACAATAATAAAGAAGTAGTAATAGGCAGTACCAAGCTTATGGTTCTATTAATGATGCTTTATTGGACGAGTAAGAACCAACCAGAGCATTGCAGTTGTGACCAGTTTTTTAAACCATACATCAACCAGCGCTTAAGTTAACAAGATGTCATATTTCAAACACATTACAAAGCTTAAACTATTTATTTTGATGAGTAAGGGCAATGACATGAGGAATATTGCTGTATTTCCTTTTCCCCATTTGATTACGAAAGGAAACAAAAGAAATTAAAATTTCATCATTATAAATTAACTGGTTATTCAAATCTTAACCATATCACATAATGAAAGATCTAGGTACAAGTAGTTTTAATCATTCATATGCAGAAAATATTAGATAAAATTTAGATTGTAATAGTTCAGATTATACCTTTTTTAGCAGAAATGGCCTATGTGGCTCAATCACTAAGGTATGAAATTGTCCGATCTGTCATGGTACAAACAAGTTAGCAACTCCAGAATGCTGGTGACTAAGACAAAAATTATGGATAGTTTACCTTAACATGTTCGCTCTCGAGGACATTCTTTCCCCTTATACGCAAGACTGACCCTTCCTTATCATATTCTGTGCCCTATGAATTCAAACACAATGTTCAAAGTTAGGGAAAATATTCATAAACTCAAATAACAAAGGAACCAACATGGATCACTTGAACTTTATAGAAGAAATGAGAAAATTAAAAACGAGTCTACAAAAGAGAAGACAAATGATGCAAAGATTTATCTGACAGAAAAACAACAAATACAGAAGAAATTAGCAAATAAGAAAAAAATTCAATAAATACAAAACCAAGGAGATCATGGACATGGAAGCGTCATATGCTGAGGTCATGCATTATGAGATGACACCCTCATATGCCAAATATAATCCTCAAAATCAAAATGTAGGACAACAGATTGAACCAACAAAACTGCTTATTCTTCCACCATCATGGTCATCAACTCGCCCGTTGCTTTCCTAACACTCACAATACTATCAAGGGACCTTCCAACAGTCCACATGCTGACTTTGTGCACAGTATCTAGCATAAGCTTTGAACAGGATATATTGAATGCTTGATTAAGAGATAAACCAAATAATACCTCAACTTTAATTTCCAGCTTTAACCTAACACGGTCAGACTTGCGTTCACCAGAACCCATCTCTCGAATGACCTTCCTGTGACATGGTGGAAAGTTCGTTACATGCAAATCCAGAATATGCTTTCTAAGCATGAACATTATTTGCATAACCAAATCATATGAGAAATGGTATGATACAGAAGTAGATCGGTAAGCCCTTGGAGCATGAGGTTATAATTTCAAATGCTAATTGACCTAATATTTCAAGGTGCACAACAATTAATGTTCTCTAAAACCCATCACATCAAGAACAATTTGACATATACAACCAACGAAAAACCTACTGTTTAACAAGAAATTGGCAACCTTGCTAACACGGGATCAAGCCACCGACACAAGTACAAGAAAATAATAAGCTGCAATCCTTCATACTCATTACACATAGCGGACCAAGAAACCAAAATAAAAAGGGAAAAGAAAGAAAAAATTACCTGACGGTCGCAGCTTTAACGGTATCTCCTGCAGAAATCAGATTGTACGCGTGCCACATGTCATCATCCTCTTCCGGGACGATCTGCAGACGACGCAAACCCAGTAACAAAGAGCGAAAAAATTAGAGGTGAAATCCAAGTTCCGTTTCTAAAAGAGATCTAGGGTTCCAGACCCTAGTGAAAGAATAAGAGAGGAACAAAAGAACAGACATTAACGCCCCCGGGGCCGTTGGGGAGAAGGTCGCGGCGGACGAGCTTCATATCTCTCGTACTGCGAAAGGGGAGGACGAAGGTAAGCAGCGCTCGATTAGTCTCCTATTTGCTCAAACCCACTGCTCGTGACACAAACCACGAGGCTCTTAGAGAATCAATTAGAGATGCACGAAACCACATAGTCAAGAAACCCATCTGACATCCATCCAGCACAAAGAATTTATAGAGAGAGAGAGAGAGAGAGAGAGAGAGAGAGAGCGACAGTCCCGAATCGTGATGTCTTTCCGCTGAAAACCAATTGGACACGGAAAAGGAAAACAAGGCCGAATCCGATCGGGGAAAGAAATGTTGGATTCCTTGAGGGCGACAAGGGGTTGATCAGGAACCCTAAGATGAGTACCTTGCAAAGAAGGAGAACGAGGGGATCGGGGAGAAGAAGCCCGGATTGAGATACAGGAAAGCCGCTACGTGTTCCCTCTCGCGGGGTGGATGAGAGGAAGCTGAACCATCGAGTTCCACGGCAGAGCTCGCGGACAATGTTATTGGTCCTTCAACACCGGTTTATGGTCCGGTTCATCGGGTCCGGGTTGGACCCCTATCCGGCAGATCAAAAAAATTCGTGCAATGTCTCATCTCACCACAGTGGGCTATCGTGTGGAAAAGACAACTCGGGGTTCCCACTACTCATCCAACCGTTGATACCAGACCTTTAAAAGATGTGCAGATGATCATAGGTCGAGGGGTGTCTCTCCACCGGGTGGTTGTGTTGGGGCGTGGATCTTCTGTGCGCTATCCGGAAGGAGAAGACACAAAAGCTGTGGACACGAGCGAAGGCGGGGGGCTCCTCTCTTATCCTCGCCAAAACGTGAGGCAGCGCACGAGAGTGGACGGCCGATGACTTCCATCAACACCTCCGCAGCCAATTTAACCCGCATCAGCTCGCCTCACGAGGCTGTCCGACTCCGCTCGCCTAAGAAGGGGCCATGGCTAGGTTGGTGGCGTTGCAACCAAGGCAGGCCTCTCCTTGGGCCTCCTCACCCTCCCCGCTCCTCCCCTCGTCTCTCTCTGAGTTCAGCGGGGCGGCCCTCAGCATCTCACTCCAAGTAAGGACCCATCTCCCTTCCATTTGGGGGACGCCTTCTTAAGCTAAGCTGTTGTCCGACTTCAATGTTGTGCAGAAGAGGAGGAGAACATGGCAGCCAAAGGGGGCTCTGCAGGTCACTGCATCAGCTGCCAAGAAGATCCTCATCATGGGAGGCACCAGATTCATTGGTGTGTTCTTGTCCAGACTCCTTGTAAAAGAGGGCCACCAGGTTTTGATTTCTTGTTGATTCTACGTTGACTCCTGCAAAAAGAGCAATTCTGGGATGCTCTTTTGGTTATTCTATTTCAGTGGACATGTAATAGAAGAAGGTGTTGTGGTTGGTAGGTGACGTTGTTTACTAGGGGGAAGGCACCCATCACCCAGCAGCTGCCTGGTGAGTCTGATCAGGACTATGAGGATTTCAAATCCAAGGCAAGTTTTGGATCTTTTTAGTAGAAATGATCTCTTGAATTTGCTTCATACATGCATACATTGGTTGGGCATCGTGAAGATGGAGTCTTTTTATGCAATATTAGAACTTCATGATGATCTTTAACTTAGCATTCCGATATAGCCCTTTCTATGGTTCGTTAATACTTTCTCAAGTAACATGATTGAAAATGCTGTCTTTTTTGTGAGTGAAGAAGATTTTATTGGACGCACATTAATCAGAAAAGACATAGTAATTGTAAGATTTAACGTATCCTCTCATGTGCAAACCATAGGGAAAGAGGGATTTGAACTCATGAACTACTCTAATACTATGATGAATGTTTTATTCGGTTATCAGAAATCCCCAAGTCTAAGCTATTAGGAAATGACCCAATACATATATAAGCTTTGAGAGTGAGTATCAAATATCGTGTAAGTGGAATCAGACAAGTATTGCCGATTACCATGTTGTGTTTCAATCTTATGAGCACCCATGTTATCACTAAATTGGTCATATAACTAATAATATGTGTAGTGTTTTAGTTTTAGATTATGATATGTTACTTCTTGGCTACCCATGCTTGCAGATCTTGCATCTGAAAGGGGACAGAAAGGACTTTGAATTCGTGAAGACGAGCCTTGCAGCTGAGGGCTTTGATGTCATTTATGACATTAATGGTGAACCTTCAATTAATTTTAGTTCTCCTATTCTTTTGTTCATCATATGTACTATTGCAAGATATAATTGACTGAAGGATGAAGATGCTTGTACCTGAATTATGAACATCACTATATTTGAGGTTGAGCTTAATTTAATCCTACATTTCAGGTCGTGAAGCTGTTGAGGTTGAGCCTATATTGGATGCACTGCCAAAACTAGAGCAGTAAGCTTCTCTCTCTCTCTCTCTCATTTTTCTTCTTAAAGTTGGGAAATGGAAGAGTGAAATTGTTGTAGAGTTGATAATATATGCTGTGAAATGGTTTTGACAATGTTTATTAACCTACTGTCTTTGGATACACTTTCAAATCTCCTAATTCGTAAAATGTTGAAACAATAGTATGTCATTGTAAAGCAAAAGTATGTCCAACACATTATTTGTATTCTTCTTAAATGTTCATTAAATACTTTACTTTAAGGACTATTTATCATTGCTAGTTATTTGTTGTAATCTAACATGATTTTCATCAAATTGGTGGTCTTGGTTTACTTTTTAATTCGTATGCACTTAAACACCATGGTAATTTATCTTAATATTCTCCTATTATATCCTTTGGCATGCCTGTTGGAAATTTTTGCAGGTTCATATATTGCTCATCTGCTGGAGTTTATCTTAAGTCTGATTTGTTGCCACATTTTGAGGTGATTTTTTGGCCTGACATTATGGAAATTAAGTTTCTGGTTTTTATTTTGGCACACTAATTTCTCATGAAAGCAATTAATAGACTGATGCAGTTGACCCAAAGAGCAGGCACAAAGGGAAGCTTGAAACAGAGAGTTTGCTGGATTCCAGGGGTGTAAACTGGACTTCCATACGTCCAGTCTACATATATGGACCCTTGAATTACAACCCCGTGGAAGAATGGTTCTTCCATCGTTTGAAGGCTGGAAGGCCAATTCCAGTCCCCAATTCTGGGGTTCAAATCACCCAGCTTGGACATGTTAAGGTTGGTAAAATTGCACAGAAAACAACTTCTTTATCTCTCTGTAGATGCACAACAAAAATTGGACCTTTCAAGTCTGATAATTTTACATCTCCAAGCCACCATAAAAACTGGAGTGCTCAATCTTTATCTAGCATCTGTCCCAGCTTACCCTATAAATTTGATTGGTTGAAATTGCAGGCTTGCTTTCTCTGCTGTTGTAATTGCAATGACAAGGTTTTGAGTTGTTACTTTGCCATGTCAATATTAATTGGTTACACCCATTTCCTATTTGTTGAAGGCTATATCCTCCACTAGAGAAGTCAGTTCTATTTTTTGCAGTCTCTTCCTTTGGTAAAACTTATGCTTCATCCATGCCTCCCTACATAATTGTTCCAAAAGATTCTTGGTTCCACGGTTTTCTTTTTCCCAATTTTTTTAGTTTATTAATTATATACCCAATAATGCATATTTAGTTCAAAAGATTGGATTTTAGTACTTGCTTAATTGATTTTCCCTCAATTATTTTATCCATTTCAAAGTGATCTTAAATAAGTCCTTGTTCCATGCTTGGGACCCTAATATGGCACGCAAAGATCACATCATTTAAGCAGCTTCTCTTGATTTCACATACTACAAGCTCACTCCTCAATCCAATCCACAGCTAAATATATGCAGCTATCGATCTTTAATGGTTTTGATTTTGCATGATGCTTATTGTGTGGTTTTTTGCAAGAAGTTTGTATGTCAGCTCCACCCAATAAGTTATTGTATCTCACCCTATGTATCAGTTCCACTTATCAGTCCCTGGTTCTTTTGCCACCATATGCCTCTTCATTTAGCATCTGCTTCTGTTTTGAGCAGTTCTTCATCAAAGGATGTTCGAGGTTCTATTATACCATTGTGGTTATTATGTAGCTATATTCACTTCTTTTTCCTTTATTAAATATTGGAGAAATATGGTATGGTTATCCTAGAGGCAATGATTATTTACAAAGTCAGCTTGTTGGCAGCCTTTGATAAAGCAAGTGCATTACAGGATCTGGCACAGGCATTTGTCACAGTTCTCGGCAATTCAAAAGCAATCAAGCAAGTCTACAACATCTCAGGATCTAAATATGTAACCTTTGATGGGTTAGCAAGAGCATGTGCTAAGGTAATTGATAACTTAGAAATTAAATATTTCCTGTTGATGTTACATGTTCATTTTATTGGTTTCTTTAGGGGTTCATTTTGTTGTTGTTGTTTGTTTATCTAATTGCAGGCTGCTGGGTTTCCCGAGCCAGAGATTGTTCACTATAACCCCAAGGAATTTGATTTTGGAAAAAAGAAAGCTTTTCCATTTCGCGATCAGGTAAGCTTAAATCCTTATGGTTTAAGGACCTATGATTTATCCAGTGTAGTGTACAGTTCTTTTAAGGATGTAAGGCTGATGGATTGCATCTTTTATCGGTACTGAACGGGCTACAATGGGCTGCAAAACACAAATTTGTAGAAAAAAGTCCTACTTAAATGTTCCAAAATATAGGATAAAATAAGACAATATCCGAGTGTAATAATGCAAATCTAAATTGCTGGAGAGCAATCAGTCAAGACAAGATATATGAAGCTATTATCAAAGTTAACAGCTAGGCTGAGTATTGATTCATATTAAAAGCTTTGGTAGTCAAGCTGGTGAAGCAAAAGGATTACATAATGAGTAATTTTTTAAAAGCAAAGATGCTTAAGACTGTCTAATTTTTGTATAATGCTGAACCATATGTAAATCTTTAAATTGCACATAGCCGAAATCCTATTAGTGAAGCTGTTAAAAATGCTCCCATCTTTTATGTGCCAAACCAAGGAAACTTGGTAGCAAGGACAAGTAGCCGATAGAAACATAGTTTTGTCAATCTCTTTCTTTTTTCACATATAAAATGTGCTTCCACATCCTTTCACTAACGATTCAGACTGCATCAATAAAATTCTTAACCGTATTAATGCTGTAATTGGTGGGTTCCTACATAAAAAATGTTTTTGGACCTTTTCTATCAAGGAGTTAATGTTTGTGCAGAAATGAGCAGCGTAGCCACATCCCGATAAACTGTTTTACCATGTTGCAGCATTTCTTTGCATCAATTGAGAAGGCACAAAGAGAACTCGGATGGGCACCGGAGTTTGGCTTGGTAGAGGGTCTTGCAGATTCATACAACCTGGACTTTGGTCGAGGGACTTTTCGGAAACCTGCGGACTTCACCACCGACGACATGATTCTTGGCAAGTCACTCGTCCTACAAAGCTGAATTATTTTTCCTCAAGGAGACGAACTGTAAAGCGAGCTCGTCCGAAGCCTTCATCGAGCCCAGCTTGTGCCAAACTATTTTCTTAATTTTTAGTAATATATTGCAACTTAAAATGAAATCATAGCGCGTCTCATTTTCTTTATTCTATTGTTTTTTGGTAATTCCGTTGTTGCAGTCTCGAAACATGATGGGTGATCAAAACCAATGTTAGAAACGAGCTTTAAAAAGCCCAGCTCGTGCCAAACTATTTTCTTAATTTCTAGTAATATATCGCAACTTAAAATGAAATCATAGCGCTTCTCATTTTCTTTATTCTATTGTTATTTGGTAATTTCCGTTGTTGCATGATTGCCAATGGGACTGCTCCTCTCCTTCAGTCTCGAAACATGATGGGCGATCAAAACCAATGTTAGAAACGAGCTTTAAAAACTTAGGCTATGCTTAATAAACCATTCTGTCACCAATGCTAATATGATCATCAAAACCTAATCTCAGAGCAGATACAATAATTTACGTAGGAATGATGTCGCAGGCTAAAATTAGAAGCACAGGAAATAAAAATAAATGGATTACAACCCCTTGACACTTCCAGCTCGAACGAGGAATGGTTCTCCATATTTATGCCTGCAAACAAAAATAGTAGGTAATCGCAAGGTGAGAAATCAAGCCATCTCCCTCGACGTCAAAACTTCAAAGCATGGTTGAATCAAACCTTGTTCGCTATGTTGTTTGACAGCCAGTCCAAGCCCTCGTATGATCCTTCTCCTGATGTGGCACATGTGCTCTGAATACTCCTGGAGGGGCCAACGTAGACAATTGATACAGTATGAAAAAAACAATTCCAAGTTAGATTATATTGGTTCGGCAATGACTTCATACATCAGCAGCATGGAATACCGACCGGCGGCGGTGGCGGTGGCGGTGGCGTAGTGAGTGCAGGCCGAGCTTGTCAGTAATTTCAGCAGCATTCATCGCATTAGGAAGATCTTGTTCGTTGGCAGAAACAAGCAGCACTGCATCTCTCAGCTCATCCTGCCAACCACAAGAATTCAAATATTTAACTTTGATGAGCTTTCCACATTCTAGCTCAGAAACCTGTAAGGCACATGAAAGCTATCGATCTATTCTAGAAAAGATTGGTTTGCTTAAATCTGTACTTGTTTTGTTATACGGTCATGTGATAGTGACGATCGATTAGATTAGTTCATTCAACTGGTATAGAATTAACGTAAATTAGTATAATTTGAATTAGATTATATTCGAATCATACGGAATACTAATCAAATCTGATTTAATTTAATCAATATTTAAGTTTAAATCCATATAATATGCATATACCATATCAGACTTGATTAGCCCATAACTCATGGATTGATTATATGCATCACCCGTGTTTATCTATGTTGGGTTGGACTAAGCTAGCCTACGGGTTGGGGTTAGTCTGGTTTATTGACTAGGCCTAGCTAGTGGGCTATGGCTTGACCTACAGGTTGGGCCTCGCCTGCTGACCTATTACTAATAATTAACGTCATATTTATTATATTTGTTTATTCATTAAATCATAAGTCTTCATGTATTGTTCTTTCAATTTGACCATCAATTTGGGGGTGAAAAGTTGTACTAAATTTTAATTGTGTACCCAAAGATTTTTACGGATTTTTTCAAAACTTAGAAGTGAACCTTAGACTTCTATATGAGATAATACTAACTAGCATACCATGGTATCGAATAATCTCATTAATATACAATATATAAGATTGCTAATTTATCAAATGAATACTTCTTTTTAACCATAAGGAAGTGAGCAGATTTAGTAAATCTATTTACTACTACCCAAATTCCATCATATCATTTTGTAGTCATAGGTAATTATATCATAAAATTATAAAATTCATAGTACCTACTCCCACTTCTATTTAGGAATTAAAATTCTTTGTAATCTTCGCATATGTATTTGATGTTCTGCCTTCACTTATTGGCATATTAGATATTTAGAAACAAACTTTGTTATATCTTTCTTCATACCATACCATGTCACCTATAGTTTTGACATAAATCCTAATATATCTTAGTAGTCTTGGGATGGATATTAAATTTTAATCTATAGGCCTTCTCCAATAACTGTATCTTTACTGGATGACTTTCGGGAACACAAAGTCGATTGTAAAATGTAATAAAACCATCTTTGGCTTAGAGGAATTCGGGTCAGATCCTTGAGCTATCTATTTAGCCATCATCTAAAGATATACATCTTTCTTCAAACTTTCTTTAATCCTTCCTACCAAATATGATTGTGTCATCAACTCTGTCATCATAGAATTCCTTTGAATCGTGTCATCAACTCTGTCATTATAGAATTCCTTTGAATATTTATATATGCTATAAGACTTGAAGTATTTCTGCTTAAGGCATCAATGACTATATGCCTTCTCATGATGGTAGTTGATATTAAAATCATAATCCATTAGAATGTCCAACCATCTTCTTTATCTCATATTTAAATCCTTCTATGTAAAAATATAATTGAGACTCTTATGATCTATGAAAATTTTAAAAGTCTATCCGTAGACATAATGCTTCTAATTTTTTAATACAAAAATAATGATTGCTAGCTCTAAGTCATAAGTAAGATAGTTCTTATCATGAGACTTCAATTGTCTAAATGCATAAGCAACTACTTTCTCATTTCACTATATGCTATAGAAACTTTTCCCCCGAAGCAATCATCAAGATAAGAGCACTAGTTAATTTCTCGTTCAATTCTTGAAAACTTTGTCAATATTTATCATCTCACACAAATTTTATATTCTTATGTGTCAACTTGATCGTGCTACTATTTTTTAAAAGACTTTTATGAATCTTTTATAATATCCAACCAAATCTAAAAAGCTTCTCATCTCTAAAACAGGCTACTTCTAATTTATCACAACTTTAATCTTTTAAAAGTCAATAAATATACTAGCATCTGAAGTTACATGACCCAAAAATATAACTTCATTGAGCCAAAAATTGTACTTGTTCAATTTGCCATGTAGTTTTTCTTATTTTAGGACTTCCAAAATTGTCTTGAAATTGTGTTTATATTTTGCCCAACTTTGAAAGTAGATCAAGATGTCATCAATGAATACAATTGTAAATTTATCAAGATAAAGGTGGAACACCCTATTCATGAGATCCAAGAAAGCAATCGATATATTTATGAGTCCGAAATACATTACTAAGAATTTATAATGACCATATCTTAATCTGAAAGCAGTTTTTTATATATCTTCTTCCGTTATCTTCAGTTGATAATACATAGATCTCAAATCAATCTTCGAGTATGCCTTAGTACCTTGAAGTTGATCAAATAAGTCATCTATTTAGGAAATGAGATATTTATTTATTATGGTCATTTGGTTGAATTATATATAATCGATGCATAGCCGTATGGATCAATCTTTCTTCTTTACAAATAGGATAGGGGCACCCTAAGGTTGTCACACTAAGTCAAATGAAGCCCTTGTCTAAAAACTCTTGGATCTATTTCTTTAACTCCTCTAACTCAATTAGTGCCATTTTATAAGGGGTTTAGAAATAGTTATAGTGTCAAGTTGAAGATCAATTATAAATTCAACCTGCATATCTGGTGACAACCCAAGCAAATCATTAGAAAAAACATCTGGAAAATCTCATACAATAAGGATATTTTTTTAATGCCGGCTTCTTAGATTCTTCTTCAGAAATGAAGGTTAAGTACCCCTGACATCCTTTCAGTAATAATTGGATAGCACTCAAGGCTAAAATAATAAAATGAAGCTTTTCTTGAATCCGAATGAACTAAAAGGGTGGTTGATCTAAGAGTGAGAAAGTAATAGTTTTTTAGAAATAATTGACACTTGCATGGTATGTTGAAAGTCAGTCCACACTTAATATGATATCAAAATATTGAAACTCTAGAAAAATAAAATCTACTAACAAATCATGACTTTCAATAGTATAATACAATTTCTAAATATTTGATCAAATATTAGAGAATTTTCAACTGATGTTGCTACCATTAATGTGTTACTAATTATCTTAAGATTCTTATATAGTCTCATAGCAAAGTATAAGTACAGAATTAGACATACCATAGAGTATGATTATACCATTAATGATAGATCCTAAGGCTTCAGCATCTTGATATATTAGTGCATAGACCCTCGCTTGACCTCCCTCTCTAAGTCTTGACGATTGCTATTCAAATATTTGGTATAGAGCTCGACGTTGATATTGCTTTTGTGAATAGTCCTTTGACATGTGCCTTGGTTGTTGACAAGAAAAGTATACACGTTGTCTCATGGGGCATGAGGTAGAAATATGATCAGTCTTTCTATAGAAATAACATCTAGAGAACTTAGTTACTAGGAGCTCCTACCTATTGATGCCTTAACTATCTATTCTTTTTTTTTTAGAGTCCAGAATGTGATCTCCCATACGTAAACAGTGAAGCACTAAAATATCACTTTTGATCTTTTGCCTGTTGCAATTCATTATCCAATTTCTTTACCACTGGAGCTCAATTTAGCACTTTAACATTTGTTGGTAAAATTAATAAAGCAACGAACTTTCAAATTAATTGATGAAATCCCCTCTCAAAGTGATAAGCCTTTTGATTTTTATTAAACGTAATATGTGGAAGAACTAAGCCAACTTAGTGAAATAATGATCATATTCCATCACAATCCTACTTCCCTAGTATATACTAAAGAACTTTTGTTGCTTTTCAAAATGAATTAAATTAAAAAAAAAACTACTTATAGAATACATCCTTAAACTTCTCCCAAGTCACCACTATTAAGATCGTAAAGGTACTAAGAGGAGGGGTGAATTAATGCTTTCAAAATAAAGTTTCGATTTAAAAATTTTGATTGATAAAACCTATATAGGAAATGTGTTTAACTAAAAATGTGAGTAAAGGTAGTAAGTAATAACAAGGGAAAGTAAGAAAATGATGTAAACCAATTTATAATGGTTCAGTCGTCTCGACTTACATCTACTCCTGATTCCTATTCCATTGAGGTCACTTTGCACATTTTCAACGCGCAAAGATAAGCTACCTTTATTACAACCTTTCTCCTTTTTATAGGCTTAGGAGAGAACATTCATACCTCACTTTTACAAATGACCTCTCACATCTCCTCAATATAACCTCTAAACTTAAGGAGGAAGAGAATCAACACTTTTTAAGGGAGTTTACAATACTTTTATGCTCAAGAATTTGTACTCCATCAAGAAAGCATGAGTGGGGTATTTATAAACCTCAAATGACTTCAAAAATAAAGATAAAAATTTAAATTCTTGAGTTTTCGAGGTATTGATAATACTACCATCAAACAAAGCCTAGGAATCTAGGCTCTGGTAGTACCACCATCGCTTGAGTGGTACCATCGTCACTTTGGCGGTACTACCATCGGAACTCCCAAAAAAGTACAACTCGTGCTTTTTGGTTCTCAAGCGCTACCACCATCTAGGCCTGGCAATACTATCACTTGGGCTAACCTCAGGTCACTGAATTGACCTTCCAACACTCAATAGACTTTTAATTAAGTTGGCATGGTTACAACCCAAAACTAACTCAATCAGACTCTAAACAACTTCGATCAAGACTTAATCACTCTAATTATAATCATGAAGCCTTCAACACATTGATTGACATGTCATTGTTAGGATTAAGAGCACTTAGAGGGGGGGTGAATTAGTGCAGTGGATAACTTTCGACGATTTAAAATGACGTTCGTACGATAAAAACGATTTCGATACGAAAGCCGATTCGGAAAGTACTTCAACTTAAGATTAAGCAAAAGTAGAGTTGAAGTAAAGTAATGGAGGCAGTTTGCAGTTTAAGATAGAGAGCATAATGTAAATGCAAACCGAGATTTAGAGTGGTTCGATCAATCTTGACCTACATCCACTTTTGGCTTCCTCCTCCGATGAGGTCACCAACGTCCACTAGAGGCCTTCCTTCAATAGGCGAAGGCCAAAC
>LVTN01000791.1:88561-117695 GCA_001649415.1 Musa itinerans
CGAAGATCAACCTCCTTCTTACACCCCTCTTCTCCTTTTCACAGGTTTAGGAGACAACCTTTACAAGCACTCACTTCTCTCTAAACAGAATTCTAAACTTAGAATTTAGAGGAGGAGAATTCTCTTGAGATTGCAATAGTGTTTTCTTACTTTTAATCTCTTTGTACTTGTGTTTCTTAACCAGGGAAGAGAGGGGTATTTATAGGCCTCAAGTTGATTCAAACTTGGTGTCACACCCCACTGAATTTAATCCTCATTCCGGAGGTGTAAACCTAACTAAAAATTGACAATATTATAATTCAACAATACATTCCAGGATCCAATCACACATTTGAGGCCACTAAGAAAATACTCAAGTCAAAATCCACTTATATAATCCACAATTCATAAAACCTGTGTAGTTTATAATCATACTATTATATCACTTAATGATTCACAAAATCCAAAACTAACTCAACTAAACCATAAACACATAATAAATTCATAAGCCTGGCAATCCATACAATCACAAAACCAACATGTACTACATGTTTATTGTTAGGACCGGAGTGGCACTAAGAGTGGGGGGTGAATTAGTGCAGCGGATTAAAACGTCAGTTTTGGAAAATCTTTCTCACGATAAAAACTGAACTCGGAAGTACTTAACTTGAAAGCTTGTTTGTAAAGGTGTGCAACAAAAATAATGAGGAAGTAAAGCACATAAGAAGGTTTGCAGTAAGATAAGCAGCAACAAATAGATGTAAACCAGAGAAGACGGTAGTTTATAGTGGTTCGGTCAATCGTGACCTACATCCACTCCTCCGATTCCTCTTCCGTCGAGGCCACCGGCATCCACTAATGATCTTCCTTTACTAGGCGAAGATCAACCTCCTTCTTACACCCCTCTTACAACCTCTTACAAGTGGTTCACCCTTTTACAAAGATTTCAATGAAAAGAAAGGAGTGAACACTCAAGCTATTGAAAACAAGACTTTTCCTAAAGCTTCTCTCAACTTCTAACTTCTCAAAAGGTTGCTTTCTTAGCTGAGATTTGAGGGGTCTTTATAGGCCTCAAGAGGATTCAAATTTGGGCTCCAAAAATTTGAATTCTCTTAGGTTCCCGATGCTGGAGGTGCCACCGCCCAGCCAGGCGGTGCCACCGCCCAGCCAGGCGGTGCCACCGCCCAGCCAGGCGGTGCCACCGCCCAGCCAGGCGGTGCCACCGCCCAGCGCTCGGGTGCTGGGTGGTGCAACCGCCTAGCCAGGAGGTGCCACCGCCCAGCTCTCGGGTGGTGGGCGGTGTAACCTCCCAGCCCAGGCGGTGCCACCGCCTGGCTCTCGGGTGCTAGGCGGTGCAACCGCCCAGTCTGGAGGTTCCACCGCCCGACACTTGGTTTCTTGGTTGGGCTTCAAACTTAGCCCAAACCAAGTCCAAGTTTGGGCCCAGTTGGCCCCTACTTGGGTCATAGGATTAACACCTAATCCTAGCCCTATTTAACGTGCTAACTACAATTTTAAAGATATTTTCTAAGCTATTACAAAGTCCATAAGTCAAGACTTCTTCCGGCGAGCTTTCGGCGAACTTCCGTCGGTCTTCCGATAAACTCTCGGAAACCATTCTGCGGACTCCCGGCAAGCTCGTAGACTTCACGATTTGATCTTGGCGAGTTCCGATGAGCTTCTTCGGCAAGCTCCGATCTTTCTTGGTGAGCTCCGTGAACTTCCGACGAACCTTTTGGCGAGCTTCCTAAAAACCCTTCGGCAAGCTCCCTACTCATTCTTGGCTAGTTCCGGCAGCATTCCCGACGAACCTTTGGACTTCCGTCGAACTCTCGAACTCCCCACGAATCCTTCGTGCTTGACTCCGGCACTTTGTTTCGCTTTATGTCTTCATCGTTATCGTAGTTAATCCTGCACACACAAGCCAAAACTCTACTCCGATCTAGACAATTATTACAATGCGAATTGACATTTTGTTGCCCGGCACGTCATTGGTTGACGCTTCGTCCGATTCTTCAGCGTATCGTCTTTTCTTGCGGCTTGTTGCCTAATTGACGGTTGACCTCCGCAACCCCGATATCCTTAGTGCAATTCCGCTCTCCTTGGCCTGATGCTCGATGTCCGAAGCCTTCTATCGTCCAATATCCTGACGTGATCTCCTTCGGTGCAACGTCAATTCCTCCTATATCAACTGTCTAATCCTGATCGAGTGGACCTGCATCACTCAAAATGCAGTTAAACATCTAAACACAATCAATTAGTTTCATCATCAAAATCCGAGATTCAACAGTCATTAGATCATCTAGTACTTCGTTTGAACTTCTGGCGTATTGTCTGATCTGTCAGCATATTGACCTCCCCTAGCATTCGATCTTCTTAGCACAATACCTGATCCTTTCGGCCCGATGTCCGAACTCATTGCACGTCGACCAATCCTCTGACCTGACATCTAATCTCTGACATGATGCTTTCTGGCCTAGCATCTGATTCTCCTACTTCGATGGTTCGAGTCCACAATTGAAGTTTTCCTACGTTACTTATCTCAAAAGCATATTAGTTTATAAATTCATAAATTGATTTCATCATCAAAATCCAGAATTCAACAACCATGATGCCTCTTACCTCCAATATCCTCCTTTTTTAGGTCCATTAAGTGTTTGCATTTCCTTCAAAAATGAAAGAAGTGAAGGCACCTTCTGATTTCCCCTGCATTTGATAGCTTCAAATGTCTTCTCCACTTGACGAAACCAACGTTTAATAAAGATTGTATCTAGTTTATCCAAAAAAAAAACATGTAATCTCAATCTCTTAAAGTGATCTAATGTATTATTTCCACCCCATGGAGCTCCAATTCACTCCTTATGCTTAAAATAACCTCTAATAGCATTGAGGACTCCATGCATATTATCTGGAGCATTAACAAGTGTTGGGGCATGAGGTTCATTCTGCGATGTCGAAAAAGCTGGCACATAATTAGTGACAAGTGTATATAAGGACTGAAATTACTCTATGATGCATGGAACTTCCAAATTTCGGTTTACTCGAATACCTCTCCAAGTGCGTATGCCAATAGTATTATGACCACGAGCACCTAGAGCGACAACAACAATATTATCTTGAATTGACTTTATTACTCCTATAATAGATCAATGACAATCATTAGTCAAAATTAATCAAGGGACAAAAACACCTATAGACCTTAGACAATACTCTAATACCATAAAAAGATGTCATATCCTTTTTTTGAAAAAAAATATCATAATATCTTTCCACAAGTATAACCAGAGTTAAATAAATAAATATCACTTTGTTCATAACTCGTAAATATTTATTATACTTCATTTATTAAAAATATTTATTGAATAATATAGTAATGTTAACTCTAAGAAACATGCAAGTGGCTCTAAGTAGTGATAAAGGAAAGTATGCTCTTTATTAGAATTCGGTCTAGTGCTAGTGGGAAGCTACTTTAAAAAAAAAAATTCACACTAAGCAGGAACCCCTATAAGTCAATTAAAAATAAATACTTGATTAAAAATCAATCATTCCATAGGTATATATCGAATACCTGAATGAGCACTCCCCTGTGACAATAGATGAAGAGGCTTTATTCTACAATATGAGTTTGTGTTCTCCCAATAACGAATAGAGACAAACTCATATTACACTTCTAATAGCGGATGGAGTGGTATCCTTTACTTGCCAAAGTAGGAACACTTTCCTCTCAATAGCGGATGTAGGAACCGTCCAACCGCCATATTTGATAGCCCGCTAATCCCCAAAAGGAATCGCCCTACCTTCCCTCGGTAAGAAAATAACATATCTCATATTGTTCATGTTTATATTAAGATGAAATAACACATTAAAATATTTCTTTCAAATATCATTAATGTTAAATAATACTAATTAGCCCTCAATTGATTTGAACCATAATTTAATCAGTCCGATTAAACTTGATTTAACTAAAACCTAGCGGAACCAATCTCTAATCCTCATTCAACTGGTATAAAACCACCGTAAACTGGTATAATTTAAACTATATAATGTTTAATTTAGGTTAAATAGACTTTGAATAAGTTAAATCAATTCATAATTACCTGGATTGAGTAATCAAATCTGATTTGGTTCAATTAATGTTTATGCTCAAATTCAATAATTGCATAATACTATGCTAGGTTGGGCTAGCCTATATACTAGTCATGTGCACTGTATATAATTATGCATGCACCACATTAGGTTGAGTCAGCCCATGTCCTGGTCATGTGTGTTGCACATGATTACCCATGTTGAGTTAGGCTAAGCTAACCTACGAACTACGACTTGACCAATGGGTTGGGCCTAGTTTGTTACCTGGGCCTTCTAGCGTGTGAGCTATTTTAACTAAAATGTTATCCAATCTCATTAATTTTGAATTATGACAACATATATTCGTTAACAATAATACATTAAAACATAACAATAAATTAAAAGATAAATAATAATAATCATAACATATTTAAAAAATTATAATATAATAAAATAATATTTTTAATTCAAATATAAAAATCAAATATCATGATATGAATAATTTTAACATAATCTAATCAAACAATAAAATTTAAAATCTTAAAAGGGATTAAAGAATATCTTTAAAACTTCAGATAACATATTTTACTCTGATAATTTTTTTAATATTTAAAATTAAAAAAAATAAATTATAAATAAATTTTTAATTTAAAAGAATCAAAATAAATTTTTTTATTTTTGAAGAAAGATAAGGAAATCTATCTTTCATGGTGAGGAAGGCATGAAGATATTTTTAAATTATAATGACAAGTATAGAAAGAAAAATTAATTAGATTTGATTACAGTCTCTCTGTCACCCGTGAAACAATCAAACGCCACACAGTTGCGTCCAGCGAGAGGGATGAGCACGCCGACAAAACTGCACCGTATCGGTGTCCTTGATCTTATCCAATCTGAGTAATACACGATATAAGACACCGGCGAATCCCGATACAGCGACCACTGCGAGCGACCGAGCCAGCGACCGAGGAGGAGTCGGAGCGGGGATGGGCGGTGCCGCGGGTCGACCTCCTCTTACGGGCCTTTTGCCGCTGACACTGTTGCTGCTGCTGCTGCCAGCATTGTCGATGGAGACTGCCCACGAATCGCGCCTGCGCAGGCGCCCCGTAATCTTCAACTTCGGCGACTCCAACTCCGACACTGGGGGCCTCACCGCCGGCCTCGGCTTACTCCTCGCGCAGCAGGAGGGTCGCGCCTTCTTCCACCGCCCCTCCGGCCGCCTCTGCGACGGTCGCCTCGTCATCGATTTCCTGTGTGAGTGACCCCCACCTCCCTCTGCCGTGTTCCGCTACCTTTTCGGCTCAATCAACGAGCAAGGAGAATGAATCGAATCGGTGCGCGTTGCCAGGCGAGAGCTTGAACTCCAGCTATCTGAGCCCGTATATGGAATCGCTGGGGTCGGACTTCAGGAACGGAGCCAACTTTGCGGTGATCGGCTCCTGTACGCAGCCACCCAATGTGCCCTTCTCCTTGGCCGTCCAAGTGCAGCAGTTCCTCCGTTTCAAGTTGCGATCTTTGGAGCTCGTCGCTCAAGGTTTCATCTTCTTCGTCAACCTGCGTTCGTGATCCAACTGTGTGACGATGCGTGTACTCATTAGCCATCGGTGACTGTCACAGGTGAAAAGGGCCTCACTGATGCAGAGGGATTCCAGAATGCGTTGTATGCTATCGACATAGGGCAGAACGATCTGGCAGCAGCCTTCTCTGCAAATTTAACCTATGCTAAGGTTATCGGCAAAATTCCATCCGTCATCCATGAGATAAAGACAGCTATCAAGGCAAGTCTCGGGTATCGCAAATCTTTGAAGCACTCTAGATTTGATTCTTTGTGGTATGTGCTGCACTAGTTTCTCAACAACAATTCCTAAGATCGATTCGCATTTAACTTTGGTTAGGATGCACTAATTTTGTTCATGTCCATGTCAAGTGCATTGACTATGTTCACCTTTTATCTTTGCCAGTTCCTGAACATAGATTTGAACAAAATGTTTGGTTGATGCTACATTTCATGACAGCAGCTATGTTTCCTAATGTCCATTGAGACAGTGCAATCTTCATGTTCTTGAATGCAGAATTTGTATGATTATGGAGGAAAAAACTTTTGGGTACACAACACTGGCCCCTTGGGATGTTTACCTCAAAAGCTTGCTCTACCCCGCAAAAATGGCAGCAGTCTTGATCCATATGGATGTCTGATTCCCTACAACCATGCTGCCAAGGAATTCAATGCCCAATTGAGTGCACTTTGTGACGAACTGAATTCAAAGTTGAAGAATGCCACCATTGTTTATACCGATATCTATTCTATCAAATATGACCTCATTGCTAATTTCACCAAATACGGTAAGCGATCTATCGTCATAGTTCATATTTCTTTCAAAATTTCAACAGTATCAAATATGAGAATTGGAAGATAAGAGATGAATATTAAAGATGATAACATGAGAGGAAGTAAATTGGAAATTTTTCTTGTAAATTCTAAAGCTTATCTATCTTTTGATGCACTTGATGGTGTACAAGAACTGATGATCTTAACATGTTAATCTTGATATGACAGTATAAATTGCTCTTATTGACAAATTCTGCAACTTTGCATTACCTCTCTTTTGCAGGCTTTGAGACTGCATTGATGGCATGTTGCGGCTATGGTGGACCTCCATACAACTTCAATCAGACAATGGAGTGTGGTTCTTTCGGCTCCCAAGTTTGCCCTCTTGGGTCCAAGTATATTAGTTGGGATGGAGTTCATTACACAGAGGCTGCCAATGCCATAGTGGCTTCCAAAATACTCACAACAAAGTATTCAAAACCCAATCTTCCCTTTGATTACTTCTGCACCGCTTGATTTTGTATGCTTTAGATTTACTTGTGAAGCTTGAGTGGATCGCTAGTAGTTAAAATTGACGTTGCCAGGAACAACAATTACTATAGCCTACATTCCTCGAGGGAAAGAAACCAAATCAAAATAGATTACATTTCCTTGCATCTTTGCTGTTTTAGAGAGTTGAGGTTGTAGTTCAGTCTCATTGTTTATCATAAAAAAGAACCATTTTTGGTTGCTCATCTGGCACAAAAACTGTATCTTTAATGAATGACATTTGTTTCAAACATTACATGGTTCATCTTGAAAGGTATACTTAATGGTGCATTTCAAATCCTGTGCAGCACAAATTTCCACTATTTAATTGTCTGTAAACAGTCAAGGATCACCTTTTTCTTCCCAACTGCACCATCAATTCCTGGGAGTACTAAATTATCATGTACCACCTTATGAGGTTTGCTGCAGTTTTAACAAAAAGCTGGAAGAATAGGAAATCCACTCGATTTGTTCTTGGAGACACATGATGATGCACTGATACTCTCTATATAAGATAATACTGAATTTGTATTCTTCTGGTTTTATACTCTGTTTCTCTTGTATTTTTCTTGATAGTTCTTTGCTCTAAGATTATCCTGTTGTGAACTTATGTTGATCATTTGTTCCCCAAGTCTCCTTACAAATCACATCCTTAGAACCACGTAGTAGTGTGATGAAATCATAAAAGAATGCAACTTATCGAACTCACGTTGGCAAAAGAACCAACCAGACACCGAAATCTACTGCCAGAAGCCAATGAACAAAGGACAAAGTATCAGGTAAAAGAAAGGGATATGAAGTCTTACTGATTTCAAGTTCCTTTGGAAAGCTAAAGTTGCTCCTCATTCTTCCTTCCAACATGTCCCTGAAGATGGAGTGAAACAGGAAAGATACGTCAAAGGTGTTGCTGCAGAACCAATGGCAAATGCATCTGTCGTGTATTTACCTCCTACTAGTAGTGTTTTATGGTCTCGTATATGCAAACAGGTTAAAAAGTTGTTATCCAAAAGAGTAGGTGCATTATGCAATCACTAACTGACGGCAAGAACTTTTGGATACAACAATAACAACACCAACAAGCCAGCAGTGCCCCAACCATTTGGGATCAACTATACATCTTTTACCATCATTCAGCAGATGCAAAATAATATTCTTCATCAAACTAAGTTACTTAGATCTGTATTCTTTACTTAATAGTTTCTAGCAAAATCTCCATAGATCTTTAATCTCCTCACATCAACAACATTTGTGTAACATCTCTTTAAGTATCCTCAGCACATATCTATATCATCTTGAGTAATTATTCCTCTTTCTATGGATACACCCAACTTGATGTTGTATGCACAAAGAAATGGGACTGAAAGTGCAATGAATGACAGACCAGGCATCGGAGTCTCAGATTATAAATTGATTCAAGCTAGCCAAAGAAAAAGATTAAGATGTTCTTAAAGGTATCCGACGTATGGGGGATCAAAAACATAGGGTCACAGGAATTACTTCAAATTTCCAGTGGCACCAACACTATTTGAAAAAATAACTCTTCCAAAAATCAGAGATACAAGGACTAAGCACCAAACGTGCTTTTACAGCAAACTAATTGAACAAGACAGCATGAGGCCAATAAGACAGAGCACAGCTAGTTCAAAATTGGTCACTGATTTATTACATATATTATCAGGGAAATCATTTGGAACCAGCGAACTTACAACCTGTCATCTTTTCTGCCTCATAGAGCATGTGATTGATAAGGCCCCTAGCAGCACTGCGAAGTTATTGTCATTCACAATGTCAAGTGATGAATCAAAGTCCTGAACATAAAAGAGAAGAACAGCCAAAAGCTCGTGTAGCTAGCTTACTCATCCTTCAGCTTCTGTATTTTTTCAGGATCAGTTTCGTGCATGTGTTTCCTAAATTGCTGCCTCACCATTCCAACAACAACCTCAGTGTTGTGTTGCTGCAAGAAAGCATCAGGTAATCTGAAACCCTCGATATAGCTAACTTCTGTACAACAACATCAAAAACTTCAAACAATCTGAGGATCAGCATATACACAACATTTACGGAAGGCCTTTCAAACGAAATGCACTAATAATTTGACACCCTGATAGTCCCATGATGGAAATGGGATTGGAAATAAGGCATGATTGTACATAGACCTAGATCAGTCTAATTCATCCACTTGGCATAACATTTTCCGTCATGTGGTTTACACCTATCAAGTTGACAGGTCAATAACCATCAGATTGGATCATGATAGGTGATGTCTGTGCAATAATTTATATCAAAGCAAAACTTAATATTAGATATGATGATGGGTCAACTAGGAAAAGACTACACATAACATAACATAGAGCCACAACTAGGTTGACCTCACATACTACAGTATGATTTTGAGCTATGTATTGGCATGCATCTTGATGAGCATGACAAGCCTTAAATTGGGAAGTTGTGACATCTTGATAAATTCCACTTTGAATGTAGAAAAGGGGATTGCGTTGGCTAATAGGCTAGATGGATCTAAAATCATTTACTTGGATTAAGTATTTTGGGGCCATGCAATTTTAACATATCAAGTTGACATCAGTTGTATTATCAATCAGATTATGATGATTAGTATCAAACATACTTAATACTAGACACTAGGACTTGCTTCTTGACTTTAGAGTATTTAGGATCTGGAAAGTGATGGAAAAAACCACCTAAAAGCACAGACGCTGCAAATCTAAAGTTGTGCAACACATATCAGAACACCTAATGGACATGCCAGACACATATCTCTCAATGCAGAGTGCAAAGTACTATAACCAAACATGAGATCATTAATGTGAAGCACCATAATAAAACCTATTATAGCAGGTCTCCTTGACTCGAAATACATAGTACCTGGGAAGTGGTGAAATAAACCAATCTAGGAAGAATAGATGTGACAATTCTAAAGCCGTGACCATGTTGGACATATATCAGAACTCACAATGGCCATGCTAGATAACTGTCCTACAGCCTTGTGAACTAATAATACATATATGTAAGCATATATAAGCACTCTATTCATGCTCTGTTCATGCTGTGTCATTTCCTAAACTCGATGTATCTGCTGGGTTGCATCATGTTGTGTCCATGTTCAATCTTCCCATGAACCAACAACATAACTTTTCCTGTAAGTGTGGCCCAGGATGCTGCCATCCATAGTGACACTCCGTCTTACCATATATCAAGATGCACTAAACTTACGCTAGCTAAGTGGAGATGTTAGTTGGCAATTTTCTATCTTAAGCGAATAAAAAGATCAATATCACTAGGCAGTACAAGTAGACCTTAATAACTGAAAAAGTTCAACATGCCATGGCACTATGAAAATGGGTAGTCTTACCATATGACTCATCCAGCCACAAATTCTAACTGCATTTCCACTTCCCGTGTCATCTTCATAATATATTATCATTTAATCTCTCCATACTTCAGCAAAATCCCAGAACTTCCTTAGATTTGTTTTCATGTATGTAGCCCAAATTAACTAAAGCACTGGAATATCAAATTTTTTGTATCTCAAGTTAAGGATAATCAATTAAAATCGAGGAAGAGGGCAATCTTCACGCCAAAAAATTATGCTACACTGCTTTCATTGTTTTGTTAAACCCAATAGAAAATAAACTAATAATTTTTTTAACAATCAAGAACACATTTGGCAACCACACAAGCATAAAATAGATAAATTGTTATAGGAGAGGTATATAGGTGATGCAGATGGGATTCAGGCATATCAATAGCAGAAAATCCTGCCACTACAAGACCTGATGGAGTTCAATAAGTAATAAAATTATAGCATGCCATAAGCATCTGATCCGACAAGAAAGAATGGACGCAAGATTTACCTAGATGGGTGGATTAAGAGAGACATCGGAACACAGAATCAAGCATATAAAACAGTAACAAAGTTCTTGGTCACAAAAAACACTATAAGAGGGTTAACACACACCTGATGGCCAATATATTTCGCCCTCCGCAGGCATTCTCGATACAACTAAAATCAATCAGAAGAACAAATTTTAAGGAATCGAAGAATGTAGCGAACCGTGCAAACGAGAAGTACGGTAGTGTCATTACCCTGATCACGTTGTCAGCAAGCTCGGGAGGCAGTGCAGTCTGAATCGACGGCATCGCCTTTTCTCTGGATCCTTGCAATCACACACTAAGAGAGATCAACAGACAGTCGGCTGAAATCAAACAGACACCGAGCAAGAGGCGAGCGAAACCCTAATCTACGTAAATGACCTAGAATCGATCTCATAAGTAAAGAAGACACTACTGCACGACGGACGCATTGTACAACTAAACCACTACGATTTGATCGTAAAACCCTAAATTTGATCTGCTTTGGCGAAAACAAGACGGGATTGACTTGCCTTGAATGGTTTGGTGCACAGTCGGCAACCAAGCGCGAAGCGGCGGCGAGCGAGCGAGCGAGAGAGAGAGAGAGAGAGAAAGGCGAAGCCGCTTTTGATGTAGGTCGAGTCGGGCGGGTCCTACTTCATGGGTTATATGGGCCATAGCCCATGATCTAAACCGTGCACGAACCAATAAAATATAAATATAAATGCTTGATTAAATATAATTCCGAGTATTTTCTGAAGATTATTCTGAGAATTAGACTCAAATGAACCAAACGAGATAACAATATCGGTTCAAAAACAAAATATGTCAGTTCATCTTAACAACATACACGTGATAAGTTCAACGCAATGCAGTTTTTACTGTATGTTGTCTCTTCTAGTCTCGAACATTGTGTGGGCAACAAGAGAATCTTCACAGCATTGACTCATGACCACATGGTCAACATATATGAAGAGCATTCAATAATTGAATTTGACTGAGATGTCAGCACATCTCGATCGCTCATGGTAGCTCGAACAGGGCGTTCTCAGCAACCCAAGACCGGGTTCTCCTGCAGCGACTGCGGCTGCCCCTCCTGCAAGCAGGACATGGGAGGAATGGTGAGCGTTTGCATGATCCCGTACGCGTTCCAGCAGAATGGGTCGTCCATCAGAACCCCCTCGTAGGGCAGGAGCTCCACCTCGGACAAGGTGATGTTGGTGCAGGCGACGGCGTCGCTGCAGGCGAAGTGTATCGGCGGGCTCCGCACGTCGTACGTCCCCTTGATGTTGACGTAGGCGACGTCGGTCACCCACACCGCCGACGTCTGGTTCAGGCATTGCTTCGTCAGGCAGTAGTACTGGTCGATGATGATGCAGTTCCTCACGTTCTCCATGTAGATGTTGTCGAAGCTGATGCCGGACACCGATCCCGTCCCCCCTTGCCATGTCTTGATCCGCACCCCATTGTCCGAGTTGCTAATCCTCGCGTTCCTCACCGTAATGTTCGACACGCATGCCTGGGAATTGTGCACGCCGAGGCTCCCTATGCTGCGACACACCTGCGTTAGATTCAGCGATCACGAAATCATAAGAGTTACTCCGGTAGCAGAAGGCTTTGAACCTGATGCCATGGCTTGGCCCGCAAGTAACATTGGCTATGTCGACGTTGGAACAGCCCGGACCAATCGAGATGCAGTCGTCGCCTACGGGCATCATGAAACAGTAGGATTAGTGCTTCTGGAAGAGAAGGGGGCGGGGTTGGGACGGGGCGAGTGGAGTCGAGACCATTGCTTATCACGGAATTGTAGATGGCGACGGACTTGGTGTTCTCGATATGGATGCCGTCGGTGTTGGGACTCAGAGCAGGGGACCTGATGGAGAGGTCCTCGATGTGCACCCCTTCGCAGCCGTCGAACTTGACATGGAACTGAGGGCTGTTCTCGACGCGCAGGCCTCTCACGGTCAGATTGTAGCTCATGAAGAACCGGATTAACTGGAGAAAACAGGAGGACGATGAGATGAGACGAGCTGAATAGAAGAACATGGCTCGAGTTTCTGAATCGAGTGCTTACCGCAGGGCTGTCGCAAGGTCCGGGCAATGTGCTTCCTTTGGGTCCCTGAAATGGAATTAGATCCACAGATTTAGCTCATTTCCTTTGAATACACTAAGATAGATTGTGGTCGACGTACTCGGTGAGGTTTGCAGGGGAGATTCCACCAGTCCTCGCCGTTCCCTTCGATGGTGCCTTCTCCCTTCAGAGTCATGCCGTCGACTCTATAGAAGACTAGCCACTGCTTCTTGCTGTCCGATGCCGGCCAGCAGTCGGGTCCGTCTGGGGGCATCAGCACTCCATCAATCTACACAGCAGAGCACTGCTATAAGAACCGATCCCATCTAAGAAGAACAACGACAGAGGCGGAGGTGAGTTCCTCTGAGCTCACTTGGAGAACGAAGTCAGGCTTGCATGGGCCCGAGAAAATGGTGGAGGTGATCATGAACACACCATCCGATGGCACGAGGAGCACACTAGACTCCGCCGCACACGCGGCCTTCCATGCGGCCCGGAAGGCTTGGGTGTCGTCGCTGGATCCGTCCCCAAGTGCTCCGAACGTTCTCACGTCGAAGACACATGGTTCTGAGCTCGAATTATCGCTTCCGTCGTTGCTACTGCCTGGTGGTTCGGCAGGGGCGGTCTCTGGTGGCAGAGAGATCTGGTTCCCCCCATGGTCCTTGTGACTGTTCTTGTGCTTGTGGTAATGTGACCTTCCATCAGAGTTCGGAAGGCCTAGAAGAAGAACTGCGACTGTGATCGACATGGACAATGATAGATGACGAATCGCCATCGAGATGAGAGAAGAGGAGATGAGAGAGAAGGCTACTTTAGTTTGAGCTGAACGAGAGGAAGAAGAAGGGGAAGAGGATTGCAGTTGGCGTCCATTGATCGAATCAGTTAGAGGTGGAGTGTGTTACTTATGATGGGAGGTGCACATGAAGCGCCAAGGCTGCTTCACATAAGACACTGCCATGTGGTGTTCTCTTATTTATCATGGCATCATTGTCTCTTTTACTTTCCTCACATGAATCTAAACACATTCATTCTCTCTCTCTCTCTCTCTCTCTCTCTCTCTCTCTCTCTCTGTGATCCTTTGTTTGGCTTCCAACGAAGCAAACAAAACCAAGGTCGGCAAATGTTAGTAAAGGAGATGAGAACGATGCCTTAACATATAGGCAAAGGGTCCTGCTTGGTGGATCTATGAACTGTTCTTAACATTTGTGGAGAATGATGAGAAGATTCTAGAGCTTTGTAGCCCTTCTTCTCTTCTTCCCAGCAGCCACTGAACAGAAAATTTATGGAGCTGAGAGAGAAAGCATTGCAGGTACGAGAAGTTCAACACACACTCGAGAAGTAACAGTGGCTGCAGATCACCATTTCAAACCTAGTCAGAAGTACATCGTTCACTTGTCTCAAGGTTAGAGCTGTCATTTGAACAAACGGAACTGAAGAAAGGAAATAAAAGAAAGAAAGAAAGAACAATGAAAAGAAGGATTCAAGGCAGAAAGGCCGGCGGTGGTGTAGGCAGAGAGCTCGTGACCTTGCCTTGTACTTTAGCTTTTTGTGGCTGAGAAAGAAGAGAGAGAGAGAGAGCCGCAGCAGGAGACAACAGAAGTTAGCATTCACGGGCTGCAGCATCTCAAGACTCCCCGTGGAGGAGAGAGTGGTTGAAGCCTACTTAATTAGCCTCCCCTAACGTGCCTCATCAAACAAAACACTCCTAACAAGTATACGTAAACCATGATCAGACGCCTGACGAAGCCATTGCTCCTCCTTCCTTCCTTCCTTCTTCTTCTTCTGCTGTGTTACAACCGAGCTCGAATAGATGATCGATGAGTATCACTGTCAACCGTTGCATTTCGAAGACGGTGGGTTGCAGACCATGTCGAGGAGCGTCACGGGCACTGCAGAGATCTGAATGATGCTGCAGCGTCTGATGCATGGTTGAAGGTTGCTCATCGGATCTAATGGTGGGATGCGTCGTCTCCTCCTGCTTCCTGTCTTTTATGGCACTCGCGCTCCTCCCAATAAATTCTCCTCCATGCTGCTTCACACAAGCTGATCTCACGGAGTGCCTTTTGGTTCACGAGAGCAAGTGAAGGCACGTCATACGTGGCCCCGAGATGACGGACAGGCAAAAGGACAGCAGAGGGGCGCAAGAACAGTGTGGTTGGGATGTGGAATCATGGATTGATTGATGTCGGCAATCCTACATCTCAGACCAGAGGTACGCATCAGAGATTCCATACTCTTCTTTCCTAGTCCAGTCGGCATCGTTCTTGTCGATTGACACAAACTCCATTCAGTGTTGTGAAGATCCAAAATATAAGTTTACGAGAGAAAGAACATTACGATTATTTAAGGAAACAAGAAGAATTTTGAACAAGGGTTGGTTGATGCAGCATCGATATATCTAAGGTGACTCTCCGGTGGACTTCAATGTGATTTTCGAGGTTACGATATTGGGCCAAGGTGGATTTCGATTTCTTTGATGGGTTTCTACAAAGAGATTAGTGTTAAGGAGAGTTTCTTGACTAACTTATCTGACACTTAAGTTAGCTCTTTTATGATTGCATAAAGTGTGAAGAATTTTTTAGAGAGGTTTGATCCATGGGCAAGCGTTGGAGGTTTGATCCATGACCACTAAGGAGACCATATGTAACCATCGTAACGCTCTTCTTTTGATATTTTATCCAAGGGGGCAACATGCCCGAACAATCTTCTACGAGCTATCGTCTATAAAAGTCGATTAAAGAGGCACAAGCTTAAACAATCATCCAAGGACCATTGTCTATGGAGGTCAAAAGAATCGACTTGACAGTCTCCTGTATACGATTATCCATGAGGGTCAACATATTGTTATTACTTCTATGTTGCCATCGAGTGGGGGGAGTAATTTGACTCTTATCCTCTACGTTAGTGTCTCGGTGGCAACAATTAATGAGCTGGTCTAGTTATCATAATGTTTCATATCGTTGAGAAAAAAAGAATTTAGCTTCATAATAATTATATGAAAATAAATATTTTATAGAATTTGAGTGATACATCTATTGTCATTTAATATTCATAATAACTTGAATATATAAAAAAAAAATTAAAAAAAATAAAATATTTTTTAAATATAATTATACTGATAATTATATGATACATTGGTACTGACTAATATATAACGATCCGATCAAATCACCGGAACCATCCGATATCAAAAACAAAATCCGTGTTAAAAGGCATACAGTATGTCTTAGTGCCTCCATTTCAAGCATTAAATTGCAAATGAGAAGTTAAAATATCAAAAAAGATAATATTAGATTATATGTTTTCAAACATGTAATTACTCTTTGCAACAATGGTTTCACTATGCCATGCCGAACAATCCGATCAAATTGGTCAAAGTAATCCACTAAATCGTCAGGATCTCTGCCGAATGCATTATCTTCTCCCAAGACAGGATCCTCTCTAGTTAACAAACAGCAAACGCTAATCTGACGGCCTCCGGGTGCTCTTGAAACTGTCTTTGACTGCCACGTCTATTTTAAAGCATAATTGGAGAGGATCGAATACCTCACCATTCCCAACGGCTACGGGCCACCTAAGCAACGCGCAGCAATAAAACGAGGGGCAAATCCAACGGCCCTTCTCCTTTCTCAACACAACATTGACGGTGGATGCTTTAGCTCGCATAAGAGTCTGAATGGTAAATTATGCGGCCGCAATCAAGACCCGTCCTCTTTGACAAAGGGAGTTAGGTGGGCGTGTCTATCACCGTCCGTTGAGCTAACTAACACCTCCCTTCGAAGATAACGCCCACCTACCAACTTAAACGATCCCCACCGTCCGTTCACACACACCGATCGATACATATGGACGCTCCGGTTGGCGCGTTTGCTTCGGGGTCGAACTATCTCCTGTTGGATTGGAGGAGGAGGTGGAGATGGCTAGGAAGAAGATCCGGGAGTACGATTCCAAGCGCCTCCTTAAGGAGCACCTCAAGCGGCTCGCCGGCACCGATCTCCAGATCCGCTCCGCGCAGGTGCCCTTTTATTCCAATCTCAATCGCCCACATTCGCTGGCTTTTCCAATCTCTCAATGTCCACGCCGTTAGAGTTTTCAGATAGTCCGTCTTCGCGTTTGTTTTGTCTTCGGCGATCGATTCGTGGGATTTCTTCGCAGTTGATGATGTTTGGATCGATATGATGGTTTGAGCTTATGTATTTCGATTTCTTTTGACGAGATAGTCATGTACCGCTGATGATTACATTGGATTCCTTGGAGCAAATGTTGGTTATTCGTTACTTATGATTGTGGAGTTAAAATAGGTGACAGAATCGACGGACTTCAATGAGTTAGTCAACAAAGAACCATGGCTTTCGTCCAGGAAATTGGTCGTGAAGCCCGACATGCTGTTTGGGAAGCGTGGGAAGAGCGGTCTGGTGGCTCTCAACTTGGATCTGGCTCAGGCCGCGCAGTTTGTGAAGGAACGTCTTGGAACGGAGGTGATCTATGGTTTTTCTTTTGTCATTGTTTAACGAGCCACTTCGAGAGGGGATCTATAATGTATTCTCGTTGCTAAAAGGTTGAGATGGGAGGGTGCAAGGCTCCGATTACCACATTCATAATTGAGCCATTCATTCCCCATGATCAAGAGTACTACCTCTCGATCGTTTCCGAGAGGCTTGGTTGCACCATTAGCTTCTCCGAGTGTGGTGGCATTGAAATCGAGGAGAACTGGGACAAGGTTAAGACGATTTACCTTCCCACAGAGAAGT
The DNA here is from genome assembly GCA_001649415.1 of Musa itinerans. Taxonomy (NCBI): domain Eukaryota; kingdom Viridiplantae; phylum Streptophyta; class Magnoliopsida; order Zingiberales; family Musaceae; genus Musa; species Musa itinerans. The sequence continues at coordinate 106,155 of LVTN01000791.1, forward strand.
CCATGGCATCCGAGGCATGTGCTTCGTTGATCGCAACCCTTCCCTTGGAGGTGAATTACACTGACTCGAAGAAGTAATCATTATTTTATCTGATTGGATTGATGAATTTGCAGCAAATGCCAACAGTCATCCAAATTTCAAACACATGAGTTGTACGATCTTCGCCAATAGATATCACTTTAAGACAAATTCTGCTTGAAATTTGCACCACTGGGTAGCCATATGTTCAAGACATATACTTTAATATCCTTGTTGCACTAATTTTGTCAGGTTCGAGGGAAAATAGGGGACTTCATAAAGGGAGTTCTCACTGTGTTCCAAGGTATGCTAGGAGATTAGAGTAAATATGCCTGAAGATGTTCGCATGAAATTTCTATGTTCTTGTTCCAAAACTATCTGTAATACATGTCAATGAAGTGGATTGTGGTATATAATAAATTTTCCCTGTTGAGCAGTTATTTGAATAGATTTTTCTTTTTGTGATTCTGTTACCTTTGCGTCTCTGTTAAGACATTTGATTGATTAGTGCATTATTACACAATTAATAGGTATTAGGTTCGAGTTCATGTGTGAGCATCAAATATGCTGTAATGGAAATATCTTTGAAAAAAAAAAACTTTGTTACCTTTGCCAAAAGATATATTTTTACAAAAAACTTTGTTACCTTTGCCAAAAGATATATAATTTTTGGTTCACCCCCTCTTATTGTTCTTGGCATCCTGATATCTATAATTAATCAAGTTCTCTGCACCTCCTGCAGACTTGGATTTCAGTTTCATAGAAATGAACCCATTCACTTTGGTAAATGGTGAACCATACCCACTGGATATGCGAGGAGAACTGGATGACACAGCGGCTTTCAAAAACTTCAAGAAGTATGTTGTCAGTGTTTGATTTCAAGGTTGCATTATGAAAGACTCTGACTTGTATGTGCACTTCTCTTTTTAATTTGCTGTTGAATTTGACACACAATGTAGGTGGGGTAGCATAGAATTTCCACTTCCCTTTGGTAGAGTCCTGAGCTCCACAGAAAAATTTGTTCATGAACTTGATGAAAAGGTAACAACATTGACCATACTGTTTTTCATTTCTATTTAGTTGATCTGATAAATTTCTACAGGGTTAAGCGTAACAAAATAAAAAAGGAGATCTCAAATACCCCTGTAATTGGAATATACTTGTACTCATGTTTGTCATATATAGGGCACACTTATCCCTGCTCATTTAGTTAATAAAAATAGTAATGGCAAGACACTCTTGTCAAGCTATTCAGTAACTTTTGGCCCTTGAATGTGATTTGAGTTTAGTCATATTCTGCACGGTGTTATAATTTTCTTATCTACTGATAGCTTTTACCTTCTATCATATAATTGGAAGTTAAAAGCAAGAACATTTTAGACCAAGAGGCAATGCTTTCAACTAAATCCAAGGTGTGAAAAACAACATTTTGGTAAACAATAGATTTTCATTTTGAGGTGTTCAGTTCATCTAGAAATTGATTTCTTCAAGAGACTTCCTTCTTTAAGATGTAAAACCTAGAACCTGAACACATTTAGACCATTGTAGTTTTGCAATATCTATTTATTCATTTTTGGCATGAAAAATATATTTCAGCATTTATATTTCTTCATCCAATTGCTTTCTTGTTACTTTGAGATGCTTCTGCATGCGCATGCTGTTATCAATATCTCAAGCGGTTGTTACTCACTGAACCCTTCTAGCAGCGCCTTGGGCATTTTGGTGGTATCTAGCAATAATGATCAGAGAAAGCTAGCAGGGGGTCAGTGCAGCATGCCACATTTGTTCTCTATATTTGAAATCTTACTCTAATTTCTTTAGAAAGATTCCTCAAAATTTTTACTATACTAAACGTTGCATAGTATCATAGATCACCTTTTATTTTAACTCTTTTCTAAATCCACAAATCTGTTTGTTCTAGCAAACAGTCAATTTTATATCTCAGGGTGCTAATTGTGTTGCTTCTTTGATCTGGCTTGAATATGATTATGATTTTAAGCTACATTGTTACAGACTAGTGCCTCCCTGAAGTTCACTGTTTTAAACCCCAAAGGACGCATATGGACAATGGTGGCTGGTGGTGGTGCTAGTGTCATTTATGCTGATACAGTTAGCTCTGTTTTATCCCTCAACATTTTGCAAAAAACATTATGCAGCTCTTTTTTTTTTTCACGGAGCTCGACTAAAACCTACATGGTATTTATGTAGCTGCTTGCTATGCTAGACTTATAGCTTCAAATTTAAATGATCTGTTTGTTAGGTTGGAGATTTAGGTTATGCATCTGAACTTGGAAACTACGCGGAATACAGTGGTGCTCCAAATGAGGAGGAGGTCCTTAAGTATGCTCGAGTCGTCCTTGATGTATGAATTGGATGATCTTTTATTTTTTCATTGTTCATCTACATCTCTTCCTCAGATTCATGTCCATCATTGACATTGGAAATGGTTCTTTTCTTCTGTCAGTGTGCAACTGCAGATCCTGATGGTCGTAAGAGAGCTCTTCTCATTGGAGGGGGTATAGCAAACTTTACTGATGTTGCTGCCACATTCAATGGTATCATCAAGGCCCTGAAAGAGAAGGTCAGTTCACCAAATTAAGTTCAGTTTCTTATGTTCTGCAACATTTAATCTGCTTCCTTCATATTTAACGACAGGAGTCAAAGCTAAAGGCTGCAAGGATGCACATTTATGTTAGAAGAGGTGGTCCAAACTATCAAACTGGCCTGGCCAAAATGAGGAAACTGGGTGAGGAACTTGGCATTCCTCTCGAGGTAAACTCTAAATGATTTCACTTTTATCGGGTTGGACATTACATAAACTTTAGCCTGTTGCTTAGCCAAAGATGCTCGACTCCATTGCAGGTTTATGGGCCAGAGGCCACAATGACCGGAATTTGCAAGCAAGCTATCGATTGTGTCATGTCTGCTGCATGACTATCTCGCGTTTTTGTTTTAAGCAATATCAAGCTCGACCATAATTGATTTCTTGTAGGTGCCGATTGTGTTGGTTCGAACATTCGATAAGTTAATGCGCATTTGAAAAAACATCAATTTTCTTATTGCTTTGATATCCATGTCTGAAAGTGGAAGGCTCGTGAGATGCATCAATACCATCAGTGGTAAGTTTGTGTACAAGTGAACCCCTAAAAGTTTCAGGTGACTTGCTCATATTCTATGTTGTTACTGCTTTCGTCGAGTATATAGCATTAGTCTATTTGGGATGAACAAAAGGAGATCGTAAAGCTTAGTGGAAGATCGTTGAGACTTGCTCATATTCTATTCTGGATGAGGTGGACACGAAACTTGATCACGGCACCTGGTTCTCGAATCTTTTCGATCTTTTTATCGTGGAGGAATTCAGCATTATTTGGTTGTGAATGTGACACAGGTTCCTGTCAGCCCAGACATGCTTTGGTTAAAGTTTCAACTGCATTCCCCGACAACTGCGACTGAGCATGTGAATCTATCATTGTTGAAGGGGGAGAAAGAAATCTTCATCAATTTTGGAATCCAGCACGCGTTAAGGAAGGTAACAATTCATAAGGTACGGTAGAGTCTTTGTTGCTTTTAAACCTTTTTTTTATACCAATTAGATCTTGCCAAAATAGTTTTATAATGTTTACCACGGTAGCGACATAATCATGTTTTCTCTCTCTTTCATAATATTAGTATTATCTTTTCACTCGAGTGTCAAAAGGATTTTATTTGGCAAAATCTCACCATAAGTCTTGTAAAAACCTCTTGGTAACGATTTTTATAGTTTATAAATAATTTATTTACACCATTCTAATTAATATGCAAAGACAAGTGCACACACACATTTGGTACGCACGCTGGATTCTCCCAGCTGTAATCCACATTCCTTTTATCTATTTGATAAAACGCATGTTTCGTGCATGTTTCTTGCGATGGAAGTTGAACTCTGAATCCCCCACGACAGGTATTGATGGCAACAAGCAACAGCTCAAACAAGAGCCTATGCCACGTTGGAGCTCATGTGAGCACGTCGTCGCTGAACCAATTACTTGGAAGTGCTTTGCAGTGTCATCCAGCAAAACAATTCTTTGTTTGTAATCGGATGATGACTCCTCAATAATTCACTCTTTGCAGTATTATATTCTAATGGCCTAAATATGGCTAATTTTTTACTCTGATGTTGAAGTGAGCAAGTCGTGGCATCCATCGAACCCACGATTCGGCATGTTTGATGGATGATTGCAGCATGCGTATGTACATGGAAGCCACTAAACACCAGTTTATTTCATCTTTAGGTAATCGAATCTATCTGGTTCCCAAAGACTTCAGATAGAAAAATAGATACCCAATCGGATTCTAGTTTCATTCGAAAGATTCGAAATTCCTAATTAATCTTATATTAATCGTAAATTAGGAAAGACTCGTACTTGATGAAATAATGTCATTAAATCTGATCAACTCGGGAGAGATTTGAACTATCAAAGCTTACTGCCTCCTCAGTTATTAAACTAATTTCTCTTTCTCTCTCTAAAATTTTTGCATCGATTGCCAAATCGACACAAGTTGGTCATGGACTGGTTATTTAGTGGTGTGGGTGGGCACGTAGACAACTGCTAATTAGTGTTCTTATTAACAATGTACGATCAGCGTCGATGGCAATAAACTTTCCCACAAGATCTTCTGCCACGTGCCACCGCTGAAAAGCTCGTGAGGTGATTGGCGTGTCAGGTGACGTCATCTCGTCACGTCAAATGGACCAACTCGACCTACTCCTGATGGACCGAGTCAATTTTCCCGGCTCAAACGTCGCTTCGGCGGCTCAGAGCTCGTGTCCTCTCAGCGAGTCGCGTCTCCTAGCCTGACCCACGCCTCTGGTCACGACCCTCCCCGTTCTCAAGTCTGGAGATCAAATAAATATCTACTTGGATGACGACAAGAAGCAGGTCCCGGATGATCTGCACCTTCCCTGATTTCCGTCCACGTTAACGAGAAGAAAACGTTGTATTGAAACCCGTCCACATCGGTGCAGCTCGAGGAGATAGCGAGCCAACCACGTGAGACAAGTCTACACCGAATTCGCACTACTATTACTGCTGATGCAACAGAGTCCGGCTGGTAAGCCAAACGGTCGAGCCGAGTTGGTAGTGAGGCTCGAGATGGCACGGTAGGTGAGTGAAAGCGCTGGCTGCAGCCGTGACCCGAGCGCCCACCAGCACCGTCGGTGCCGTTGGCGGTCTCATCCGAATCGGCACGATCGGATTCCCGAACGCGTTCCCGTCACGACATAGAAACGCGTTCCTGTGCCGGTTGCGTTCGGTCTCCGCGCCTATAAAAGGGGTTCGGGATTCTAACCACTGGAAGGCGTGAAAAGGGTTTGCACCTCTTCGAACCAGCGAGAGGGCGGCGGAGATTAGGGTTCTTCGACCTCTTCTCTTCCTCCTCTCTCGTTTCGCTCTACGGTGAGCAATCTTTCCTTCCGTTTGATATTTTTGATCCGCGTTCGTCTTGTGCGTCGCCTGCAACTTATATCGGTAGAAAATATCCGTTCTTTTTCCCTGGTTACAGCTCTGTTTTGCTTGTTTCGAGATTGAATGATTCGAGCCGATCTCGATGGTCGGCGCCGTGTTGGAGTTGTTGATGTTTCTGTCGGCTTCGAATTGGCTAAACCCTTGAACGAAATTTATTGTTGGTTTCTGGTTTTGCTCGATTCATGGGTTTTAAGGTGGAAAAGGTGGTAGCTTGAACAAATCCAGTTCCCTTTTGTTGACTCTTCTGTTACCTTACTTTGAGCTGGTTGGAGGGACTATAGATGGTGAACTTTCCAGCGTAGCTGAGGATCTGCTCGGCGTGTCAGATTTAATTCTCCTTAAAAAACGTTTAATTTTCTCCATGTCTAGCTAGTAGATTGATTCAATCTTGTATCCCTGGCGGCATGGCAAAAGCGGTTCAACTAAAACCTGATTATAGATTCTTATTCATTGTCCTATATCTCTTTGGTGATTTAGAATCTCAAATCTGTCTTCTCCTAGTTAGAAGGTTTAAACGCGTGTAGATGCTCCCTTAAGTCGAGTCATTTTCATTTTTCACGTAGTAGAAGATCCAAAGTGTTACTAGTTTTGCTGTTGGTTCTATTAGAAAATTCTGGTTCCTCCCTGATGAGATGTTCTAAGGCAGACTTCCTTTTGTTTTTCTTAATCACTGTACGCTTAGTTCTTTGCCAATTTTTATGTGTCTGTACCTTCCAAGATTATAATTCAATGCTTCTGGTCTCAGACATTGTTCCACCTGGTGAACAGTAGGTGGTATGTTTAGTTTGTCTGTTCTTGTGGTTCTCGTGCATCGTTAAGGTTTACTATCCATATCTTTCTATGACATGTATGCAACAGTATCTATACAATGCCTATATCTCGGACACCAATGCAAGTTTTTGGTCTGTCCGTCATGATGGTTGAACTTAACATAGCTTCATTGCTGTTCTGGTATATTAGCTTGATGTCTCTTGTATTTGTTCAGATTCAGCTCTAACTAAGATGGAGGACACCTTCCTTTTCACCTCTGAATCTGTCAATGAGGGTCACCCTGACAAGCTCTGTGACCAGATCTCAGACGCGGTGCTTGATGCCTGCCTCGAGCAGGACCCCGATAGCAAGGTTGCGTGCGAGACCTGCACCAAGACCAACATGGTCATGGTCTTTGGTGAGATCACCACCAAGGGCAATATTGACTATGAGAAAATTGTCCGTGACACTTGCCGTGCTATCGGGTTCACGTCCGAGGATGTAGGCCTTGATGCCGATCACTGCAAGGTGCTTGTGAACATCGAGCAGCAGTCCCCTGACATTGCTCAGGGTGTTCATGGCCACTTCACAAAGCGCCCGGAGGAGATTGGTGCTGGCGACCAGGGACACATGTTTGGCTATGCGACTGATGAGACTCCTGAGTTGATGCCCCTCAGCCATGTCCTTGCTACGAAGCTTGGTGCTCGCCTCACTGAGGTTCGCAAGAATGGAACTTGTCCCTGGTTGAGGCCCGATGGCAAGACCCAGGTTACTGTTGAGTACCGAAACGACCATGGTGCCATGATTCCTGTCCGTGTGCACACTGTCCTCATCTCCACCCAACATGATGAGACCGTGACTAACGACGAGATTGCCGCTGACCTGAAGGAGCATGTTATCAAGCCTGTTATTCCGGAGCAGTACTTGGATGAAAAGACCATCTTCCATCTGAACCCCTCTGGTCGTTTTGTTATCGGTGGACCTCATGGTGATGCTGGCCTCACCGGTCGCAAGATCATTATCGACACCTACGGTGGCTGGGGAGCACACGGAGGTGGTGCCTTTTCGGGCAAAGATCCTACAAAGGTGGACCGAAGCGGTGCCTACGTCGCCAGGCAGGCAGCTAAGAGCATTGTGGCCAGTGAGCTTGCTCGTCGCTGCATCGTCCAGGTTTCCTATGCCATCGGGGTGCCCGAGCCGCTGTCCGTGTTTGTTGACACTTACGGAACAGGCAAGATCCCCGATAAGGAGATTTTGAAGATTGTAAAGGAGAATTTTGACTTCAGGCCTGGGCTGATCACCATTAACCTTGGCCTAAAGAGGGGTGGGTACAGGTATCTCAAGACAGCAGCCTATGGACATTTTGGCAGGGACGACCCCGACTTCACCTGGGAGGTAGTCAAGCCCCTCGAGTGGGAGAAGCCAGCTGCTTAGATTGGTCATGGTGGCCCGAAAGGTGCTGCTGCTGTTGCTCTTGTAGCCGTTGCTTGTTTGGTTGGTCATGTTGTGTTTCTTTGTTGTAATGGTATCAAAGTCGTCTACATGGGTTTGATCAAAGAAGAAAAGAAGGAAACTCGCATATCTTTCTCACCAACTATTATGGTCAATACCTACTTCTGCAGTGGTTCAATGTTTCTCATTTGCCTAAAATTTTTCTTATATCGAATGTGGATTACACTTGTAGTTTGCATTTTATGATATATTTGGAAAAATAATCCAATCGGCCTTTTAGAATTCGGTTTCAGACCTTGTCTTCCTTGTGCAGCAATTTCAGTTCGTACTTTGGCCATGTCTTCTTATCTCTTTGTATAATTCATGAGCTATTGGGAATTGGGATCATTAGCAGTTTGCATAGCGTGTCTTCTGAGCATATCAATAGTATAAATGTTTTATACTCTTGTTGTCTATGAAAAGAACATTATTTCCTACCACCCTCTGCTTGTAAAAATAAATGTGGCAATTAGAAAAGAGATACAGATGAAATATATATTTTTTGTGCCTCGAAACATGTTATTTAAGCTTTGCAATGAATGAATCATCCTCCTCCTTGACATTGTCAGATTCTTCTGCTGCAAGGGCGATGTGGTGCGGGGAGACTGCAAGAAACTTCCGAGGCACTCGTCATCGCCATCGATTAGAGCCCGCCCTGCAAAGAAACTTACTTACCTGCCTCTAATGCTCATCATCGACTATACAATTCCCGCACCTGCATTGTGAAAGAAAACAAGAAGCAGTCTTCTTGCTCCCGTGCGGCTGCCTGGTCGCCGTACGAGTTCGGAAGCAGAAAAAAAGGCAGACAGTACAGAGGTGGTAAGATGGGATTCGAGAATAACGAGAAATGAATTCGAGAAGAGGAACAGCAAGGGAGGGGGAAGAGAGCCAGGGAAGAGGCAGTGCATGGAAAGGGCAGCAACACGACGACTCTGTTTCTGACCCCATCCCATGCTCTACCTCGTCCCCGTCTTGCGCCCGCCTCCCTCCCTGCACCCATCCATTCGCGCTCACCTTGTGGTTGCCATTGCTCCGGGTGTGGATCCGACATGAGCTTTGCCGCTTCCAGGGATGGATGGATATTTATGCGCGCTCACCGGCTGTGTGGACTTGTACTGCCCGTTTCTCGTGGATTTGATGGTACCACTACTTTCAAGTACCAAACCCGTGGCTGCACGCGTCAGTACAAGGAGCTCAACCTGTACTGCAGCAGTCTCTTTTGTACTATTTCTCTCGTTGAATTTGATCACGCAGCTTCGGATTCATCAACGAATAATAATCTTGTGATATGACACTATTAATTAATTGTTTAACTTAATAGATTTCGTAAGGGGTTAATGAGCCGCCCATGAAAAGGATCAGGTGTCATGCGGCACAATAGGCTGAGGATGCCCCGTGAAACCTTTCATGGGCTGGCTCAGGTAGAGAAGGTATGTCTTCAGATTGGGCTCCAATGATGTTAAATGGGCCGGGTAGGAAGGGATCAATGTGTTCGGTTCTTCTTTCTCTGTCAGGCTTGGATGACATGAACGAGACAAAACAGTTTCTTATGCATATAGGTAATTAATTAGTTCTTCTCAGCATATATCAGGTTTAAGTGTAACAAAGGCTACCGTGAATCACATATTTTGATTATCCAGAGTTAGAAGTTGATTCGAATCTAACATGATCCTTTATTCCAATCGACCTCAAGTCAAACCTCATCGACTCAATTTGAAACCCACTAAAATTGTGTCGAGGTGCTCATGATAATACCCATTTCGATGCTTAAGTTAGTAAACTGATCGAATAGATCAGAGGTATTTCAAGATTGTATGTGTACTTGGATGTACTTGTGAAGCTTATATTATAGTGATTTCCTTAAGCAACTACTTCACCTCACTCGTGGTAACGTGATTCGTTGATTTTAGGCATAATTATTATCGATCCACTTAAAATCTAGGATGACATAACGTTCTAACATATGGTGCTAATCGAATAATCGACTAATTCAAGGTGTTAGCCACATGGTGCATAGGAGTCGATCATAACAATTATCGAGAAATTTTTTTTTTAAAAAAAATCATATATAAGATGAAAAATAAAAAATAGAAAATTAAGCGTGGGAAGAATCAGGTATATATAATAAGGTTAAGTCATAGAATTGAATCGGTATCGAATATCATGTGTTAGTGATGACTAATTTGACTCAAAATTATATTTGAACTAAAATCTCAACCTTTTTAGATCTAATGAATTATGATGTGTTCAAAACTTATGACCACTCTCTTAAGGAAAAAGAAAAATCATCAATTAATTTCCACATGTTGCTGTGTTCAAAGCTATTTCATTAAATATTAGGAATATAAAAAATAGCTCATTTCTGCACCTTCGAAATGAAACGGACAGCAGCAGAAGATAAGTTTGATGGTTAAAACGATTTACGAGTATCGTATGAACACCGAGACAGACAGAGAGAGAGAATTTTGTCCCTCCAATATTTTCATATCTGATACGTAAAAAAAATGCATTCATGTCATATGCAAAGAGAGAGAGAGAGAAATATGTGGTATCATTTGGCAAGTCCACAGCTCCTCTCGTTGTCTCCTTCCAAATGCCGCCACCTGCTTCAAAGCCAACCCAAACAAAGCACGAGGAGTGGGAGCTACTCTTCCCTCATCACTTCTCACCATCAAAGTGACAAGTTAGATGAGCAACAAAAGTCGTCGCCTTCATGCCCAACTCTAATGCCTATGTTCTTATTCTAGCATTTCATCGATCACTCGATCTTTCCTTCTGTCAATCATGACTAGAAATCCTAGTCACAAGATCCACGGGTCCAGTCTTCCATAGAACGACGCAGTAGAAGCAGCAACGTAAGACTCGTCTTATTGCTCCTTTTGGAGATACGTAGAACAGAAGCATCACAGTTATATGACACTTGTATATGGAATTGGATCATGACAAATGTAATATCCGATCCCGTCTTATATCCGATTTGGATCTAATTATTATCCGATCAAGCCGATCACCCACAAGTGATGATGACAAGTGATTCTGTGCATGTGCCAGAGAGGGGGGCACGACAAGTGATCTGTGCTCTCTCTGGCTTCATCGGATGATGACAAGGCCCTCGGCAGCAGCCTTCCTCTCTCCCTCTCTCGCTTCACGGACGCCAATTCCGTCGGCTAACTCAGGTACCATTTAGTTTCCCGTGAACTGTTTGCAGAGGAAAGAACCGAGGAGATCAGAAGAGGAACGAACGTACACTCTATCTTATTGCTGCATAAACTGTGTGTTCTGTCTGTAAGAGTGAGATAGGCAATGCGGGCTCTTTATTGGCATCACAAGAGGCTTGTCAATCTGCCATCACATTCTTGCTGCCTCTTCATTCATAAGTGAAAAAGAAAGAAAAAAGATATTTAGTTTGTTGAGCATCTCTTCTTATTCAAGGATGTAAAGGATATTGGATGGTCGGAATGCCATCGAAGGTAAGAAATGAATGCAAAGAGCTTTCATTTTGCATGTGGCAAGAAGCCATGTCATCATCTACGAGGGACAAATTTCCCGTGGGGATGCAGTTAGACCACAAGACAAATAAGGAGATTGCAGTAGACCCAAGTCCCCACATCAAGATTTTGCAGACACTCCTGCTTGATTACCTGCACAACAGATGCTTGAGGGATTGCTACAGACAAAAACTGGTGTCTTCTGTCCACTGGCAGGGATCAAGTGGACATTCAATTTGGTCTGCGTTGCTGTCTGGTGATCTGCATCTTCTCCACTTGTTGTGTTTCTC
>LVTN01000791.1:120580-143099 GCA_001649415.1 Musa itinerans
CTCCTTTGTATAATTCATGAGCTATTGGGAATTGGGATCATTAGCAGTTTGCATAGCGTGTCTTCTGAGCATATCAATAGTATAAATGTTTTATACTCTTGTTGTCTATGAAAAGAACATTATTTCCTACCACCCTCTGCTTGTAAAAATAAATGTGGCAATTAGAAAAGAGATACAGATGAAATATATATTTTTTGTGCCTCGAAACATGTTATTTAAGCTTTGCAATGAATGAATCATCCTCCTCCTCGACATTGTCAGATTCTTCTGCTGCAAGGGCGATGTGGTGCGGGGAGACTGCAAGAAACTTCCGAGGCACTCGTCATCGCCATCGATTAGAGCCCGCCCTGCAAAGAAACTTACTTACCTGCCTCTAATGCTCATCATCGACTATACAATTCCCGCACCTGCATTGTGAAAGAAAACAAGAAGCAGTCTTCTTGCTCCCGTGCGGCTGCCTGGTCGCCGTACGAGTTCGGAAGCAGAAAAAAAGGCAGACAGTACAGAGGTGGTAAGATGGGATTCGAGAATAACGAGAAATGAATTCGAGAAGAGGAACAGCAAGGGAGGGGGAAGAGAGCCAGGGAAGAGGCAGTGCATGGAAAGGGCAGCAACACGACGACTCTGTTTCTGACCCCATCCCATGCTCTACCTCGTCCCCGTCTTGCGCCCGCCTCCCTCCCTGCACCCATCCATTCGCGCTCACCTTGTGGTTGCCATTGCTCCGGGTGTGGATCCGACATGAGCTTTGCCGCTTCCAGGGATGGATGGATATTTATGCGCGCTCACCGGCTGTGTGGACTTGTACTGCCCGTTTCTCGTGGATTTGATGGTACCACTACTTTCAAGTACTAAACCCGTGGCTGCACGCGTCAGTACAAGGAGCTCAACCTGTACTGCAGCAGTCTCTTTTGTACTATTTCTCGTTGAATTTGATCACGCAGCTTCGGATTCATCAACGAATAATAATCTTGTGATATGACACTATTAATTAATTGTTTAACTTAATAGATTTCGTAAGGGGTTAATGAGCCGCCCATGAAAAGGATCAGGTGTCATGCGGCACAATAGGCTGAGGATGCCCCGTGAAACCTTTCATGGGCTGGCTTAGGTAGAGAAGGTATGTCTTCAGATTGGGCTGCAATGATGTTAAATGGGCCGGGTAGGAAGGGATCAATGTGTTCGGTTCTTCTTTCTCTGTCAGGCTTGGATGACATGAACGAGACAAACAGTTTCTCATGCATATGGGTAATTAATTAGTTCTTCTCAGCATATATCAGGTTGAAGTGTAACAAAGGCTACCGTGAATCACATATTTTGATTATCCGAGTTAGAAGTTGATTCGAATCTAACATGATCCTTTATTCCAATCGACCTCAAGTCAAACCTCATCGACTCAATTTGAAACCCACTAAAATTGTGTCGAGGTGCTCATGATAATACCCATTTCGATGCTTAAGTTAGTAAACTGATCGAATAGATCAGAGGTATTTCGAGTTCAGATTGTATGTGTACTTACTTGTGAAGCCTATATTACTATGATTTCCTTAAGCAACTACTTCACCTCACTCGTGGGAAAGTGATTCGTTGATTTTAGGTATAATTATTGTCGATCCACTTAAAATCTAGGATGACATAACGTTCTAACATGTGGTGCTAATCGAATAATCGACTAATTCAAAGATTGTATGTGTACTTGGATGTACTTGTGAAGCTTATATTATAGTGATTTCCTTAAGCAACTACTTCACCTCACTCGTGGTAACGTGATTCGTTGATTTTAGGCATAATTATTATCGATCCACTTAAAATCTAGGATGACATAACGTTCTAACATGTGGTGCTAATCGAATAATCGACTAATTCAAGGTGTTAGCCGCATGGTGTGCATAGGAGTCGATCATAACAATTATCGAGAAATTTTTTTTTAAAAAAAAATCATATATAAGATGAAAAATAAAAAATAGAAAATTAAGCGTGGGAAGAATCAGGTATATATAATAAGGTTAAGTCATAGAATTGAATCGGTATCGAATATCATGTGTTAGTGATGACTAATTTGACTCAAAATTATATTTGAACTAAAATCTCAACCCTTTTAGATCTAATGAATTATGGTGTGTTCAAAACTTATGACCACTCTCTTAAGGAAAAAGAAAAATCATCAATTAATTTCCACATGTTGCTGTGTTCAAAGCTATTTCATTAAATATTAGGAATATAAAAAATAGCTCATTTCTGCACCTTCGAAATGAAACGGACAGCAGCAGAAGATAAGTTTGATGGTTAAAACAATTTACGAGTATCGTATGAACACCGAGACAGACAGAGAGAGAGAATTTTGTCCCTCCAATATTTTCATATCTGATACGTAAAAAAAATGCATTCATGTCATATGCAAAGAGAGAGAGAGAGAAATATGTGGTATCATTTGGCAAGTCCACAGCTCCTCTCGTTGTCTCCTTCCAAATGCCGCCACCTGCTTCAAAGCCAACCCAAACAAAGCACGAGGAGTGGGAGCTACTCTTCCCTCATCACTTCTCACCATCAAAGTGACAAGTTAGATGAGCAACAAAAGTCGTCGCCTTCATGCCCAACTCTAATGCCTATGTTCTTATTCTAGCATTTCATCGATCACTCGATCTTTCCTTCTGTCAATCATGACTAGAAATCCTAGTCACAAGATCCACGGGTCCAGTCTTCCATAGAACGACGCAGTAGAAGCAGCAACGAAAGACTCGTCTTATTGCTGTCTTATATCCGATTTGGATCTAATTATTATCCGATCAAGCCGATCACCCACAAGTGATGATGACAAGTGATTCTGTGCATGTGCCAGAGAGGGGGGCACGACAAGTGATCTGTGCTCTCTCTGGCTTCATCGGATGATGACAAGGCCCTCGGCAGCAGCCTTCCTCTCTCCCTCTCTCGCTTCACGGACGCCAATTCCGTCGGCTAACTCAGGTACCATTTAGTTTCCCGTGAACTGTTTGCAGAGGAAAGAACCGAGGAGATCAGAAGAGGAACGAACGTACACTCTATCTTATTGCTGCATAAACTGTGTGTTCTGTCTGTAAGAGTGAGATAGGCAATGCGGGCTCTTTATTGGCATCACAAGAGGCTTGTCAATCTGCCATCACATTCTTGCTGCCTCTTCATTCATAAGTGAAAAAGAAAGAAAAAAGATATTTAGTTTGTTGAGCATCTCTTCTTATTCAAGGATGTAAAGGATATTGGATGGTCGGAATGCCATCGAAGGTAAGAAATGAATGCAAAGAGCTTTCATTTTGCATGTGGCAAGAAGCCATGTCATCATCTACGAGGGACAAATTTCCCGTGGGGATGCAGTTAGACCACAAGACAAATAAGGAGATTGCAGTAGACCCAAGTCCCCACATCAAGATTTTGCAGACACTCCTGCTTGATTACCTGCACAACAGATGCTTGAGGGATTGCTACAGACAAAAACTGGTGTCTTCTGTCCACTGGCAGGGATCAAGTGGACATTCAATTTGGTCTGCGTTGCTGTCTGGTGATCTGCATCTTCTCCACTTGTTGTGTTTCTCGGTACATATGGGTGCACTTGGAAGGGATTGTTGCAGGATTTTGTGATCATTGGGCTTGTTTTGTTGCATTCAGTTCTTGTTCTAGTTAAGCAGTCGGAGAAAGAACATGTGGTAGGGGTGCAGATGAGGTCAAATTACATGTGAATATTATTGATGGTTCCTTATCAAGGGCTAAGCATGTGAATGACCGGTACTGCCATATAAAACTCGAATCCATGTGAAATTACTTGGTTTACAATACAATGGTTACATTCTTATAGAGTTGAGTAGCTGACAAAATTCTGTGGGCGGCCATCAAATAAAAATATTAGTGGAGTTGGAAGAACTTAATGATTTTGGTGGAAGATCAAGTCAAATGGTTATGAGATGGGTTAAGTAAATTAAGAAGTAAGTGGAGTAAACTTAATGGTTGTGGCCTTATAATTCTTGCTATTCCATTTAGCAGGGATGAAGACAGTTGTTGGGTAGTATAGCCAGAGTTTTTTATCCTGGCAAAAGAATTGGACATGTATCAGAGACACATGTCAAGTATTTCAGGTGGATGCTGCAGTTGTTTGCAATTACACCAAAATATAGGTAAAAAGAGTTAACTTGTGTTAAAGAGATGGACAAAGGGTTAAATTAGACTTGTCTCATGGTAGTTAGCTCAATTTTGTCTCAATATGGATATGTCTTAAGCTGAGGAGGTGTGTGTAATGTTTTATTCTCATTGATCTTTTTCTTAGTTGGTGGCAGGATTATTTGTTTGTTCTTCCATTATATTCCTAAAGCATGCAAGAGATTACCCATTGGCTTTGTTGGGGCATCATGAGGAAGGAATTAAAGGAAGTTTCCATAGTCCAGATCAACTGCATCCCATTATGAAAGTAAATAGTCCAAAAAGACTGTTCCATTTGTCCTTTTTCTATTCTTAATTTCATGAATGGGAATCCAAAGACTCTATATCTTTTCTATGTTTCTGCTGGTGGAAATTTTTGTCAATGAATATAGTCTTTACAGCATGCAGTCATTTTTTTAACTGGCTGTCATCATCCCTGATTCCTTAGCCTGCATATTTAGTATGAGCTATGCTCTTGTCATTATACCCATTCTTTAAAACACTTCCTCATGTTATCAAATCTGTAGTTTGTGGTGTCTTTTTCCTTTCCTCAATAAGCTTACCTTCTCACTTCAGGGCCAATATCAACTTGTTATGTTATCAGTTGCACAGAGACTAAGTTTTCTTCCTACCACAGAAACAAACACACTGATCTTCTTCCTTCATCATGTCAACCTCCCAAACCCAACAGCTAATCCTTCTCCTTTGATTACATTCTCTGTGCACATAAACTACTAAATTTTTGGCGGTCACTTGATCTCAGCTGCTTTGAAGCTATTAGTTGTTAGTTCCGTGGCTTGTGCAGCATCCAAAAGCAACTGCTTCACCTCAACTATTAGTCAACTGTTGAGCCACTGACCAATTTCATATCTTTCATCGTCCTCCATGCTTACCTGCTTCTCCATCTTCTGCTCTATGGTGAGAATGATCTGGTGAACTCTCTTGCCTAACAATCACAGCCTTGAAGCAGCCCTTGCACCAGAGAGAATCATGAAGCAGGAGCTTTCCACTGCTAATCACAAGGTCTCCTCGCCAGTGTCATCTGCAGGTCGAGCCAGAGTTTCCAGAATGAAGGATAGTCCAAGAGCAGTTACAGCTAATGGAGCCTCACCGGGCTCGAGGCCAAGGCCAAGCAGCACCAATGTAGCTAGAAAGTCTATCCAATTCAACAAGCTAAGGCCGGTCGTCAATGATGTGAGAATTCCAAAAGAAAGGAGTCACGAGGATGCCAAGGTTGCTGGTCTTCATGGAAGCCAGGTTGTTGAGCAGCATGCTCGGTTGCAGCAGAGGTTGGAATCAAATTTTAAGGGGCCTGAGGATGGAGCCAGCACAAGGATCAAAGAGTTGCAGGGTAGATTTGATGAGAGTGAGAGAACGGTGAGGGACTTGCAATCTGAGGTGTTGGCACTGAAAACTCAGATAGAGAAGCTGCAGGTCCTCAATGTTGAATTGGAGTCACAGAAAAAAATACTAGAGAATGATCTCTCTGCTGCTGAATCAAAAATTAAAGCTTTAGAGAAGCATGACCACGTATGTGCATGGTCATATCTTTGCACACTCGAATTTGGCACTGTGGTTGCATGAAGAAAACACGCTAAGTCATATAATTCTCTTATTTCCTTAGCTTGCTTGGGACTCCAGCTGTTTTATCTAAATCTATTTACGTTGGTAGAAGAGGCCATTACAGAACGATATTTGTTAATGTTGGGTTTAACATGTTAATCTTTTTTGATACACTTTAAAGTTGATCAGGTTGTGAAGGCTGATGGAGAAAAGTTTGAAACTATGTTACTATGAACAATCACTTTATCTATATACTCATTTCGAGTTTAGTTGTAATGGATGAAATCTAACATGTTCCTCGATGTGAAATAATTGCAGGTGGAATCAGTCAGAAAGTCTGGATTTATAGATGTATTGGAGGTTGTTCCTCAAAAGTCAGAAAATATTGCAGAAATGGAGGTTGGTAGACGTGATAATTGCAAAAACCAGTCTTTAGTACTGAATCCTATCACCAAAGCTGTAGAAGTCCAGTTGGAAGTTTTGGTCGAGAACCATTTTCCAGCTTTGGCAGCTCCCCAATCCCCTATTGCTAGGGCGCCGCCGCCGCCGCCACCACCACCACCACCTCATAATGCACGAGGAAGAGTGACAATGCATAAGGCTTCTGCACTAGCTGAATTGTATCATTCATTGACCAAGCAAGATGGAAAGCAAGGATCCATGAACAATGGCAGTTGTGCCAGTCCTCAATCTAACAAGGCACATCTTAGCATTGTTGGGGAACTTCAACATCGATCAGCTCACCTATTAGCGGTAACTGTTTTTTTTTTTTTTGTGGAAATTTCCAGAGAAAAATTGGTAACAACTGTTTTTCATGACATTTTAACATTAAGTATTTATTCTTTTCATGCCTGCCTAATGTCTTCCATAGATCAAAGCAGATGTGGAAACAAAAGGGCACCTCATCAAACATCTTATAGAGAAGGTGCGATCAGTGTCTTTCGCAAATATGGAAGAAGTATTGACTTTTGTTGATTGGCTTGATGGAGAGCTCTCCACCTTGGTAAGGCTTGTGTACAAGTTGATGGTTGTTACAGTGAGAATGAAGGATAAATTTCTGCATAGTCTATGACATCATTGGAGTTGCAAATACATTGCTAAGAACTTTTTTGATTTTATCTGAATATATGAAGAAGACTCCTCTGTTGATTTTTTTTACACTCTTCTGGTAGGGATTGAGCTTGCTTTAAGGAAAGTTTGATGTTTCAACAATGAACCTAAGACTTCATTGTCCATTAGTACTGTTGGCTTATGAGCAACATTGCGAAACTATAGAGAGTTCTACTTGAAGTATGAGAAAAACATATTGACCTTCATCTTAATTTGAAGAATTTCTTGAGCACTTCATGGATTTTTAAGGTTGAAACGATCTTTTATAAACCAACCTTGACTCTAACTGTGTACTGTGTCATGAAAAAACAAATTCTTTTTCTAGTGAACAAGAAAAGCTGACATCACTCAGCAACATTTTTATGCCTTCATGTGGTGATTATCTTCCTGAAATCCAATTGATTCATTGATCATAGTGGTTAGTTTGGTGAGATTATTATGAATGTGGGAAAAAGCTCATTGACTCGAAACTCTATGCAAAATAGTTAACACCTATACTGACATTAATGAGGTTGATAACTATTTCAAATATGTTGGATATATTTTGTTGTTCTCTCAAACATTTGTTTGGGCACTTTCTATCAAACTGGATAGGTATTTACGTTTGCAGCTTGGCAGCATAATATGTTGTATCCTTTGACTTATTTGCAATGTGACTTATTGAAGATTAATCTTAACATCTTATGTTCTGATTTGTCACTGTTTACTATTTCCTAGAGTCTTGGATATTTTGTTACTGCATCTTGTGTATGCTTATGTGATTTCACTTTTATATGCTGAGCAGGCTGATGAGAGAGCTGTTCTGAAGCATTTTGACTGGCCGGAAAAGAAAGCTGATGCCCTGCGCGAGGCTGCCTTTGAATTCCGTGATCTGAAACGGTTAGAAGCTGAAGTCTCTTCTTTCAAGGATGATGTCTGCCTACCATGTGAGGCCACCCTAAAAAAAATTTCAAACTTACTAGATAAGTGAGTATCATCTGATGATCCATTCTCTTCTGACTACTCAGCTGTCCTATATTTAGTTCTCTATCAAATATATATTTCTCCTTATATCCATTTTAATGATGAAAGATTGGAGCGGAGCGTTGGTAGATTAATTAAGCTGAGGGCTGCAAGTATGCTGTTGTATAGCGAGTGCAAAATTCCAACTGATTGGATGCTAGAATCTGGGATGGTTTGCAAGGTATGCTCTAAGTTGGTTATGGCCTCAAGTAATTGCATGCATGTGATGATTCTTGTGCTTCGATAGATTAAACACAAATGTGTGTTTTATTATCACTAGCATAATAAACATGTCAACGTTATAAGAAAGAATGCTGCTTTGATTCACCATAAAATATTAATACACCTAAAATTTCATTTATTACCTCAATCACTTCGTTCTTCCTATGATCACCTTCTCATGTTCAAAAGTTTGCTTTTTATATGTATATATATTTTGAGGTGTAGTACTGGGAACTCTGTAGAAGCCTTTTCCAAGAGGTAGTATTTAACATATGCTTGTTGCAGATGAAGCAGGCATCCGTGCAACTTGCAAGAGTCTACATGAGGAGGGTGTCAATGGAGCTTGAATCAGTTCGGCCTTCAGAAAAGGAGACGGCACAAAAGGCACTTCTCTTTCAGGGGGTGCATTTTGCTTACAGAGCACACCAGGCAAGTCATCGGACTGCAATTATCTGAGAATAATTCTCACCATTCATAGGCCATAGTTTAGGTTAATACATACAATGTAGGATAATAAAAGAAGACATTTTTCTTTATAACCATGCAAAAGGGTGATTCTTTCCAAGTCCTGCTTGGTAAAATTCTCATGATTTATGAGATCAAACATGGCCACAATTATTTTTTGAGAAGAAATCGGCAAGACATTACATGAAGTTTCAAGTTCAGTTTTTCTCTGTAGTCGAATCAGAACAATTATATTTCAAGAAGAAATCGGCAAGACATTACATGAAGGAAGCAATGTATTCATGACCGGAAAGTTCAGTTTTTCTCTGTAGTCGAATCAGAAGAAGCCTCGAGCATACCTGATATACTTCTGGTTATTGCTTGGCAGTTTGCAGGAGGACTGGACTCTGAAATGATGTTCACCATTGAGGAGTTAAAGAAGAGGGTTGAGTCACGGGGTAGAGGACAGTAGAGCAACTTCA
Organism: Musa itinerans; assembly: GCA_001649415.1. Lineage (NCBI taxonomy): Eukaryota > Viridiplantae > Streptophyta > Magnoliopsida > Zingiberales > Musaceae > Musa > Musa itinerans. Next base: position 129,568 of record LVTN01000791.1, read on the forward strand.
TGGTACGACCGTGCCAGTATAATATGCGCATCGAAGATCAATTTAAGGCTGGTAGTGAAGAGGAAGGCATTACGGAGCTGATGGACTGAGGATCCTCTGTCAGTCAGAACAAAATTCTAGTCCTGTTCCAGTTTAAATGATGGCATCCGAGAGGCATCAACAACAGTTACACCAGACATTTGTGTCCGAAAGAAGAATATCCAAGGAATTTGATGACCTCAACAGCACCAATTTTCAAGCAGCTTTTCAAAGGGATGGACACAGCACAATGCACTGTATTTTCTGCAACCAAAAGGTTATTTTGTGTGTGAGCTCTTCGCCATGTATTTGTGCAAAAAGGACAAAACCATTTGACCAAGTGGTAATCTTCCACCAGCGGATGAGATCTCTGAGCTCTCTTGGCTATGTGTCTGTGTCAAAAGTACTAGTGTGTTGTTACTTCCCTGGAACTCCCTGTTTCCATGTCTCACTTTCATTCTGTGTTCCTGTTTGACCGGTTAGCGAAGTTGGAGAGTCACTCATTTTACTGTTTTGAAGGTGATTCCTGCACATCAAAATGCTGTCTGTTGTTTATCCACACCAACTGTGATGGATAGAATGCTCTTTGAAGGATTCTTTTGGTTAATTCAGTGAGTTCTTTTGGTTCTTGATCTCTCTGTGGCTGAGACTTTCAGCAGTCTGGTGCTCCATGAAGTCATCATCTATGACGTATCAAGGCGAGGAAAACATTGACCAAGAATCCATCACCTGGTCCAAATGAATGCTTCAAGACTGGTAAGTATTTTGTTATCTTTTTATTAGGAATCAGTAAATTGAATTACTTGATGAATAAGGAATTTAAATGTTGATGGACGGTTCAAGATTCATCAGGTGGGCAACGTGTGCCATGTGATGTGCGGAGTGCGTCCGACAGCTCTCCTGAGCACAGCAGGTAACGAGTTAGCTGTACTCATAATTACGTAGGTCCATGGCAGGTAGCCTTCAAGAGGTACTCCTCCTCATTAAAGCTCCCGCCCTGCAGCTGAGGAGAGAGCAACGGTGGTGGCATTTCCATGTCGCTTCCGGCGGGCCCTCGCCCACTCACATGGCAGCCATTGATGAGGGAGCTCACACCCAACAGGGCAAGCATTTTCGGTAGCTCTCTTCCCCGCTGATGCTCCCACATTGCAACCAAATCATTGATCCCACTGTTCACACAGTCCCTCTCTCTCTCTCTCTCTCTCTCTCTCTCTGTGCCAACGACAAGATGATGTCTTTGTTCGGTGCAGGGTTGAGAGGATGGCATTCTTATACATCAAGAAAAAAACTATGGTATTCTTGCTTAGACATTGGATCCCAAAGCTGGGGTACTCTACGGTGATGCAGCACGGCAGGGCAGGGCAGAGCAGGCAGCACCTTTTATTTCCATGTCCTTTTCCCTCCCATCGCTGTCTCCCCCCCCACCCCTTTTTAGACCTTCCAATTGTTTTTTAACTCCTAAGAATCTCTGTTCCCAACGCCCGGCCTTCGCTTAGAACTGAGAAGAAACCGAAGCTGTTTCCTCACATTAATCTTTCATTAACGCCCGGTGATTATTTTCCAAGTGTAAAAGGAAGTCTCTTCTTGTCACGAAGCACGGATTCTTCTCCGAGTTGTGTACTCCCTCTGATGCGGCTGGTGGCAGATACATGTGCCTACTGAGAGCACGTTATTGCTGCCCCTGCCGCAGTCGAGTAAGCCACTGCAGCGCACTGCAGAAATGTTGTCCTTGTCGTCAGCTGGGACTGCTCACCGGAAGGCAGAAGAATTCTGGATCTGAACTCGCACTAAGAAAGAAACGCATCATGCATGCCGTTCGTTCTGTTAATATTCCATGGAAGTAAATTTTGGATCGAATCAGATTTTCGAGTGCACTGTGATGATGGTTTTCCTTTTTCTCATCACCAAGAAGTTCGACCGAGGTGTGGGAATAAGTTTCTCCCTGCTCCAAGTTACGAGCAGGACAAGTCCAGCTCTGGAACCATGTGCAAGCTTTGCTTGATTGAGAATTTAGCCATAAAGAGGGAGAACATGATTGCTAAGCTTGTACTTCATCATGGTCTTAATGCTCAAAGTAGTCCCAGTTGGAATGACTCAACTAGTCCTACTGTCCTTTTGCAGAAGATTTGCCTCCACAGATGTTGGTAAACGATACACTTTTAGCTAATTCTCTTATTCTATACTAAATTTTGCTTGGTTTTGGATGGCAAGACAGGTATGTGGAATTAAATCCCAAGAATCAGACTGCTTCACTCTGAAAGCCATCGTTTGTGACATCAGAGTTCATCCAATCTTTATGGGCTACTGTTTGACAAGAAGATGACAAGACGTTAACCGTACACGGGAAGCGAGGTAGGGGAGGGCTGTAAGGTCATTTCATGGGAGTCTTCACGGGTATTCTGGTCACTGGAATCCAAGAGGCGATGACCAGCCATGTAGAACTGCTGACCCTTTGCCACTGCTCCTCAGCTGGCTGTAATCTGCCCTCTTTCCCGGGTTTTGGTTTGACAGATTTCCAAACTGTAACTGACCAAGCCAAATCTTTCATGAAATGACATATGTTTCTCCCTCAGGCTGAGAGAGAGAGTATGGTTTCAGAGGAAAGCAGTCTGAAAAGAGTGAGGTAGCCAATCAACTTACAAGAACTCAGCAGAAGCAGCAGCACGGGCAGAACTTCTAGCTTCATTCCCGTGATTTCATGGGAGTTCTCTGCCCACAGAGACACCGAAACCAACCTGGTCTGCTCCAATTCGCAGTGGGTTTGAGGCAGCTCGGGAAGGCACAGTAGAGCCATGAGGGTGGTTTGTCCGGGAAGAGAGGGAGGGAGCAGCTGAAGACAAAAGGTGGTGGACAAGGACCGCTTGTTCTTTAGAAAGGACAGTGTCATGATTTTTCCCCTCTTTCTTGCAATTTCTCCCCCTTTAGGTTGGTGGTGGGATTGGTCTTCAGGTTCCACTTCCACTTGATGGTGATCGTATCATTTAGATCGACCGGAGGTCCCTCGAGGGTGTTGGAGGTGCTTTTCCTTCGGCCTCGGTAGATCCTTCTTGCTTTGCTTCTTTGGGGAGATCAGAGCACGGTCATATGAAGAGATCTGCAGTTGTACGTCGTTCTCTTCCTCCTCGCTTTCTTCTTGGATTCCTATTTTCTTGATGTCTTCAGGTCAATTGTTGAGCGCACCAATGTGGTTCCTTCTTAGTGGATCTTAGTTTCTGATGCTCCATTTCTCTGTGCTTTCTCTTTAAGTATTATTTTAACACTGAAATGTGGTTCGACATATAGAGATCTGTGACTAAAAACACACTTCTTTTTATTTCTTAATCTGTTCTTTCTTTCTTTCTTCTTGTCGTCTTACCAATATTGTTTGTTGGCTGCAACCCAACCATCAACTCCTGGAACGAAGCAAAAGAAAGTTCCAATTTTCCTGATCCATATTCTGCATGGTGAAATGGTCTATCTTATAATTGATTTGATTTATTGTTCTATTAATGATATGATATTGTGCATAACTCGTGGTTCCGATATTAGATGCATATTGGATTTATGATTTTTGATCCTGTTTTTTAGCCATTACGCTCTATCAGAAGGAATATAATTCCTTTTTGTCGAAGAATCCTTATCTGGACTTGTAGATTGCTAGGCTGCAATATTGATCCTTCTTTCTCATGGATCAATATAGGGTAGGCTCTCAAGCGGAACTTATCTCCTCCCTTTAATGCTACACATTGTTTTAGTAATTTGATTGATAGATTCACCAACCTTTATAAGTGCTAGTTGGTGGAGAACCAGATGAGTTTTGATAATGTCATTATTTGCATACGTTTGTATCTGTTTATTGATCGATCCATTTGTTTCTTTGATCCCATTTTGGTGTTCTTTTCCATTTACTTCAAATTGCTCACGAGATGCCAGTAGACATTATGATATGTGATTTTATCTTCCCTCGTTGTCATCTATAATTCTTGATCTCAGATCAAAATAATATACTCCCTCCCTCGGGTTTTTCATTTCTTGGTTTCTGAAAGGCGATGATTGTAGACCGATATTTGAATTGAACCGCTTAATTGCACCTTCCGTAATACATAAGATCTCATTTTAAAGGACAATTGCTCTAGGTTTCCTCTAGTTGATTCTGCTAATTCAAATTGAGACTCACAATTGGGTTCTGGAGAACTAGTTTACCTAATTGGATCATAGAGAAACAGAAATATCTTGGGCCTCGTTCTTAAAGTGCACATTATAAAGGATGTGTGTTACATATTTTTCTTTTAATTGTTAAAATTTGATCTGATTTTGAGATTGATCTGAATGTTAACCTATGTATTTTCCACTCAGCTACTTGAGATTCTTACGATTCTTGCAATTATCGGTCAGTCCTCATGGGCTGCCTTGCCTGGTTCATACTGCAAGGAGATGGGATCAAGCACGTACCGACCACACAGTGTCAGTGTAACAGAGTTTGGTGCCATAGGTGATGGCATCACGCTAAACACCAAAGCATTTCAGAATGCTATCTTTTATCTCCATTCTTTCGCTGATAAGGGTGGGGCGCAGCTCTTTGTGCCTGCTGGAAAGTGGCTGACGGGGAGTTTTAGTCTCATAAGCCATCTCACTTTATCGCTGGACAAGGATGCAGTAATAATTGGATCCATGGTGAGTGAATGCTTCAAATTTGCAGTATTGGGTACATAAGAGTCTACAATTCTTAGTGGTCATGCGCCCGCGTTGCCTTTGCTTTTTGTTTGCAAGCCCACTGTTTTACTAGGCTTTTGTAGCAGCTGTCTCCTCAATGTTGAATCCGAAACAGCTAGCTTCAAAATTTGTTCGTGTTGATGAAGGTTGTCTGAAATATGTTGTATCTGTGTTCAGTTTAGGCATATCATGCCTCTCATAATCGTAGCAATATTTTACCCTCTTTTTGCCGTATAAGATTGCATGTGATGAACTGGAAGCTGATCTGTGACGTTTTCATACAGGATTCTTCTGATTGGCCAGTCATTGATCCATTGCCTTCATATGGCCGAGGCAGGGAGCTACCTGGTGGAAGGCATCAAAGCCTTATACATGGTTCCAACTTGACAGACGTAATAATAACAGGTATATATATCAAATGAATTTTGTGTAGTGGTTATCTGTTAAGTTACAACGGAGCAATTGACATCTTATCGAATGTTTTGCTAGGACAACCTTTTCTTAGTTACTGTTGGATGCTTTTACAGCGGTCCAGTTTCAGCATTCAAATGGCCAGGACTCACTCTATGGTATCCTGTATAATCATTATACTGATTTTACTATCAACTTCCTCCAGGTGGCAATGGGACTATTGATGGCCAAGGCTGCGTTTGGTGGGAGTGGTTTAACAACCACACTCTGAACTATACTCGACCGCATCTCGTAGAACTGATGTACTCAAAAGGAGTGGTTATCTCAAATCTTACTTTCATCAACTCACCGTTTTGGGCCATCCACCCTGTATATTGCAGGTTTGTCCCTCCTAGGGTTTTGATTTATTTCTCTTGTTTGCTCAAGTGGAGCTTCATGTGCTAGGGGAGACTTGAAACTGATTTTTAGTGGATTAACAGCCAAGTGCTCGTCCAGAATGTCACAATTCTTGCCCCACCTGATTCACCAAACACAGATGGGATCGATCCCGGTAAGCCGAAAATTTAAAAGCTTGAATTGTGGTTGCATTATTCGTTATCAACGTGAAGTAGGGATGTTCTGATAAAGATGTTTATACCTAATTACTGACAGTTTTATCTGGTGAAACTGGTTTTTCTTTTTGTTTAACACTATCTGGTTGCCAAATTTTGAGTTTGCTGATACTCTAGTTTCATAACTTCATAATTTGTGGCTCTGAATAGAATACGAAGAGACCCATTATTCCAAACTCTGGCTCTTAATATAAGGCCTAGTTTACTATCCTGTTTATGATCTTGTTCGGAATTTATGATGATCAACTGTATAAACTTGAAATGAAATGGTTTGAACAAATCCAGTGTGGAAATCGGCAGATTAACATTATCCTTGTGCACTCTATAATAGTCAAATTAATAGGAAGATGGAATTCCATATGATCCAATAAAAGGTTTGCTTGGATGGATCAGGCATGGATCAGTCATAGGATATACAATTGGCATACAACTTCATCAGATTATGGGATAGGGTTCTTCTTGATGTGACTAGGACTTGACTGGTATAGGTTGGACTTGGTTTAAATGACTTCAGTGATTGGTTGGACCAATTGATCGAAGGGTTGGCAGGATTGACCCAAGATTAGTTTGACTGTGGCCGATCCCAACGCCCTATCAAAAGATCAGACATTTTTACTGATGGACTTCACCAATCTCAGGATTGGTCTTGATTAATGTCAGCTAAATCAAATCAAGTTTAGCCAGTCGCACAAGTCATGTTCGTAGTAATCTTTATAAGCAACAGGCATGACAAAGCACACTTATGATAAGGAATTAGCTATGAACCAAGTAATTGTCTCTAGAGTTCAGAAACAAGGTGAATGATTCAAATGCATCATCAGCTCCATTAACTATGCTCCATGTATGAAGTCGATATGCCTTAAATCATTGCATTCGTGGGACCTTAATGACAAGCTTGTGCATTCATTCCTGCGATATAGCTTAATTTATTGATCCTCAATATCCAAGTGCTTCTTTGAGCTTCTATCACAAATACCGCAAATATAAGTTTCTTGCTAACATATTATCATCAGTGGATGAGCTTGCAAATATACCTTGTTGTCAATCAGTTTTGCTCAGCAAGGATGGACTGCCGACAAAGTAACTTTGTAATTGCAGTACGAAGGATTGTTGAAAGACTTCTGTGGTTTGGGCTTTTGCAAATTTTCAAATGTAGATGTGAGTTTTAGATGTCTAGTAAAGCAGTAGCTAAATTTATATTCTTAGATTCATCATTATTTTTATTCTTTAGTGTTGCTTTTTCTGTAAATCATAAGTATCGCTTTCAGATAGACATCAAGATCTATTGCAAGGTTGACTACTAAAATGTGAAACCCATGGCAGTATTCTATGTATTCTGCGCATATGATTTTCTTGATTCCATATATTTGACTTGTTTTCTTTAATCTGATTAATAATTTGTCCATGTGCCATGTTTCATTAATAGCTGTCCAAATAAATCCAGATTCATCTGACAATGTCTGCATCGAAGATTGTTACATCAGCACCGGTGACGATCTCATTGTTATCAAAAGTGGATGGGATGAATATGGCATCTCCTTTGCTCGACCAAGCACCAACATCAGCATCCGGCACATTGTTGGCGAGGCCAATTCAGGTGCAGGCATCGCCTTAGGAAGCGAGATGTCTGGCGGCATATCAAATGTGCGGGCAGAGGACATCTGTCTCTTCAACTCATTGTATGGCATCAGGATAAAAACATCCCGAGGGCGCGGTGGGTATGTTCGGCACGTACACATCTCCAATGTCATCATGACCAATGTCAAGACAGCGATCGGGATAACGGGACGGTATGGTGAGCATCCAGACGAGAACTACGATCCAAATGCACTTCCAGTTATAGACATGATCACCATCGAAGATGTTTCGGGAACAGTTATCAAGCATGCTGGCACATTAGAGGGAATCAAGGGGGATAACTTCAACAGCATTTGCTTGTCCAATGTCCACCTTAATGTGACCTCAAAGCATCCATGGAAGTGTTCCTACATCGAAGGCTTTTCGAACCTAGTCACTCCAGAATTATGTGAATCACTCAGAAACCCCTACCAATCATCAGTTTGCTATACCGCTAACCATTTCGACTGCTGCAATCTGGTCCAAGCTGCCTGAGAAGTGTGTTGGGAGATCTGGCATCACGCTAACCTTGGTCAGGCACTGCATACAAGTAGAAATAACTCCGATACATGCGCTTATTTTGTTTATCTGTTGACATATTGTGTTTAACTTCCAGCTGAGACTGGTATTGCTTTCTTTTCTTATCATAATAAGTTGCAAAGAGCATGAAGTCTTCCTTTCCAGAGAGCATGCTGCTCTTGCCTCCATCCTTGCTATAGAATTCGAGTGAATGAGTGATGTAAATTGGTGTCCTTTTCTTTATCTTTGTGATTGCTTTTCTTTTCTTTTTTGTTCGAGTAATATCTTGAAAAGTGAGGCTTGGAATGTCTGTTGTGGTTGGTTTAGAGTGATGTTTCCATTCCCATTGCAATCGATACTTCCGAAAGAGACAAAAAATACAAATTCCAATTTTTGCCAGAGTTATTTATTATCTTGACACCAGGAAGCTCAGCTCTTCTTTTGTTGTGGAATTTAGATACAAGTCCAAATTTATGATAGTATGCTCATCAAAGTTCCAACTCTTCTTTTGCTATTGAATTTAAACAAATGATCACGCTTCTAAGTTAATGAAAAACACCTAACTCTTATAAACTAATTAAGTGCTAAGCTTGATCGCAAGTGCTAAGTTTCTACCTGATGTTGATGGTCATCAAGAAGAGACATGGGAGTGAATCTAATAACACAATAACATTGTCAAGATTTGGTTTAGACCTTTGGAGCCCCTGTCAGATAAGGATGGTATACAATCCAACACCATAACATTGTCACAGCTTCCATCTTGTACCAAGCACAATGTATCATGACATTCAAGGTTTATGAATCTAATAACACCTTCTAGTTATTGCACCAGTCAGAGTTCATGAGAGGTTTACAAGAGAGCTACACCAGTGAAGCACTTAACATTCGGATGAAAACGCAATGAAATGAGCTATTGATTGATTAAAGAGTAGAGCTATCGATTAATTAAAGAGTATCATCAGCATTGGCAAGAGAGGAAGTTTGTCGAGATTGTTCGTTGTTTTGCATTTAGAAGGCCAGAAAGGAAATATTAATGCTTTTGCCTGGCCTCCTAAGATATTTAGTACATCTGAAACTTCTCCTTGGTTTTCTCGAATATTTGTTCAGCGATGATCGCTCCGTTGCCATCGGCTTGTTTGATCTCCAGATGAGCCTTCTGATAGAACCCAGTACCTCTCAGAGCATCAGCGATGAAATCGTCGAATCCAATAGCTATGGCAGCCTCTGCCTTTGCACCATATACCAGCCTCTGCATTTGGAGGGGAATCGGATAAGCAAAAATCACCTAGAACTCAAAATGTCAGAAGAACATAAAAGAACATTTGGCCACCTTAATTCGTGAAAGATGAATTGCTCCAAAGCACATTGGACAAGGCTCACAGGAAGCATATATCTCACAATCATCGAGTTCAATTTTCCCGAGCTTTTTGCAAGCCTGAAACGACAAAAATAATACAGCATAAAATGATGTATGTAAAACAAGCTTACTCTCAAGTTTCTCCGGACAAAGCCATATTTCAAGCCTAGATTATCAGGCTGATCGCTTGCTGTGGATCTCGATAAGTGACCATTGGCTACTTTAAGATTAAGTTCTCAAGATTAAATCTAGAAAGTTCATATATCAAGTTACAAAGCAAAACTCCTCAAAAGGTTTAACTCAGAAATGCTTTAACCAGAAAAGAAACCTCTAAGAAAATTGATGCAGCTGACTGCTACCCCAAAATATGTCCTAGGTCCAGAACATCATCATAGGTAAATCAAGCTCACGTCAGAAAGTACACCAGCACAGGTTGTTGGCTCGAATCTAATCAGCTGGTATCAAATTTGGAATGGAAAAACATAATCACGGATGTTGAGCAGATCTTGGGTAACATGAAACAGACTAGAGAAGTAGAGGTAAGAGGAGAAAGTAAATTGACATCATAGAAAAGGAAAAACAGCTGCTGTCCCTTTTTTCGTTTTTTCATCATCAGACCACTGAGAACTCTGCTCCCAAGTGCCTCACAATATCAAGATGGCAAAAAAGGATGGCCCAATGTCTCCAGCTCCATCTAATGTGGGCTTCGGGAGGAAGAATACATGGGTCTCAGTTTGTTTTGGCCTAATAATCTGAAACGAGAAGAAAAAAGTTGTCCCTTCCAGCTGAACTATTCTTTCACGAGGTTTCTGAATCTGTTTAAGACTTCTCTCGAAGATATTAAGGTCAGCTATGTGAGTCTCCAAGGTAACATGCATACAGTGACAAACCTCTTATTGTCAAGAACAACTTTTATTACCAAACCAACAAATGGATGGAGAAACCCTAAAAAAGAAAAAAGTACAGAAACACCAGACCTAAAACTTTCTAGCAACTCAAACCTAGACCTTAAGTAGACAGATATCCATCACTAATAAAAACCTATTTGTACAAGCTATAAACCATTACATGAATACTACTTAAAGGTTACATTCTCAGAACAGAAATCTTCTAGCAACTCCCTTCATGATCTCATTTTGTTTTCATGTTTTTCAGGATTCTTTACTAGCATACAGAAGCAATTTATGAACTATTCTGATTCCTAAATTCTCAAATGAACTTAATAAGATAAGCAAAGAATCATCTTAATATCCACATAATGGTAACTCTTAAGCATGCCTTGTGACCAGCTTGAATTTTCTTTTGAAACCAGAATGTCATTCAAGGAAAAATGTAGATCAGATTATTATCTGAAAAAGAAACAACAACTTCCAGGAGAACAATTAAAGATCTGTATCATGATCCATGCAATCCTTAATTGAAATAAAATTCTTTACCGGTTTGAGCCTATAGAATACATCATCAAGAAAAAGATGCATCCAGTTATGCTGCATGGTTCACAGAGGAGACATAATCTGACAGATTCTTTAACAATTTAAACCTAGGAGCCTGGAAAGCCATACAAAGTAGCATGCCAACAAGGTCCAAAATGCTAAACCTCACATTCTTAGACAATGGCAATGCAGGCTGTATATGAACAGTCCACATTTACCTTATGAAATAAGACTATTTCGTTGCCCTCCAAACTATCAGTTTCTTACACAGAATATAAGAAAACCAATACAATTACATTGATTACATCTGAATATGTTACTGCGTTGTGTCATAAATTCAAGGATCACATGAAGATAGGCGATATAAAAGAAATGTGAACCGACTGATGTACTAACCTCCCTTATTGCGGTCACCTCAGCATGAGCAGTAGGATCTGTGTCCTTCAGCACCATGTTGTGGCAACCAACAACTATCTCATCGTTACGAACAACAACTGCACCAAATGGGCCTCCATCACCGCAATCAACTCCACGGTATGCCTCTTCAACAGCTTTTGATAAAAACTTATGGTCTCTATCTTGAACAGCTGGTCGAAACAAGCATTGGAATGGGAACAAAATAACACTCAGATCACTAACAAAAAAGAAAAAGAGAAGAAATCAAGAATACCTTTTATTCCATACTAGGTGTTGTACAACCAGAAGAAGGCATCGGAAACAACTATAGCTAGAAAGTGACACAAGTACCTTCGTGGTGACCAGCGAATGCAGAAGCCACAGAGATGGTCCCATCTTTTGACTCCACCACTGGAACCAAAATGCACAAAGGAAAAAGAACAATAAGCCTCAATCCATGTTAACTATGTCCTCATTGATTATCCAAATATGACATGTTCGTACAACAGATTTTTGGTGGAAGGCAGATAAAATTCCTACAAACAAAGACTGTAATCACATGTAGACTACGAATTCTTCTCATAAATACCATAAACATTAGAAATAAATTCAGTATCATACTACCCAGATGAAGTAATTTCGACTAAAAGATTACGCATAGATAATCAATGAGAAATCCAAGAACAAGTTTGGAGATAATAAACAGACTGTAGATATGAAGATCACTAACTACTGCATGCCATTCCATGCCCAAATCTCAAAATGAAGCTTAGAAAAAAAGATAAAAGCAACACATTCAGACAGAGAAAGCAAATAAAATCAGATTGCAGAGAGTTTCTCCTGGACAAAGATTCAACGTGCCAAAAAACATGGAGACGCCCATTAAGAACGGATTGGCCACAGTACTAATATGTGTGTGTATGTGTATGTAAAGTATTCGACATGAAGTAAACCACTGTATATACAGAAACAGCAATTACGAGCAAAAAACATATCTTTCTTCGAAAAAACATCAACCAAGAACAACAATTATCGGTCCAATTTCCCCATAAATCAAGAACCACCGTGACTTGTAAGGAAGAAGAAGACGGAACCAGCCAGATGCAACAGATCTTGTCGTCCAAGCAAGGAAAACCGGCGAAGAAGACGAGAACACGAATCAAAACTCCCAAAAGTGTAGCGGCAAGAAAGTAGAATACAATCCGGCCGAAAAAGAGATAGATCCCTCGACTCTATAAACAACACCATCAAAAACGAAAGAAACGTCAAATCGAACCCACACGCGAAAAAGTCTTGGCTTTCACAATCGGAAAGGCCGCATCTTTATGCAAAGATCCGGCAGCAGGATCCGGAAAGGCGGCAACTCGAAGCAGATCGTGTAGCGCAAGGCAGAGGAGAGAAGAGGGTACGAGTAAATCCATCGGCATAGACAACAACAACAACGCTGCAAATGGTACCTTGCGCCTCCTCCATAGGGATGGGAGCGGAATCGACCGACCGGGAAGGATCTCACGAAGCCAAGGAGAGGAAGGATAGAGATTCTGGATTTAGCACAAAGGACTAAACGTGTAATCTCTCTCTCTCTCTCTCTCTCTCTCCCAACCGACCGAAGAGGTGTGAACTTTTTTTTATATCTTCTTTTTGTATTTTTTTAGTTATTTGGGATAAGGGATTGCCGACCGAAGAAGTGTGAACTATTTTTAATATCTTCTTTTTGTATATTTTTTTAGTTATTTGGGATAAGGGATTGCGTTAAAAGAACAAAAAAAACTACTGATGTGATATGATCGATTTTTGCAGTCAATCTTCAGTAATAAAATTGATCCATTAATATCTTCTTCTTTTTTTAGTTGTTGCATCATCAAAGAGAGAGAAATTTTCTTAGAGGATGTCATAAAGGAGTCATGATCGAATTTTTCTTGAGAGTTAGAAAAAAAAAATCTCAAATCATGTATCATCCATGTTCATGCAAATGATTATATTGGGGTGAACTCCTTTTTTAATGATCAGTATTTATTCCTTGAGTCTAAAAAGAGTTTAGTAAGTTTAGAATAATGTCATACATAAAGTAATTGATTTAATAAACAAATATTCTTTTTATATATCATATATATATATATATATTTTTTAATCTAAGAAAAATAATATGGCACATTAAACTTTGTCCTATGTGGATAGATATTTAAAGGAGATATTTTAGATTATTTTTTTTTCTTAACCAAATAAATCTTGCGTTAAAAGGGATACTTTGAATGCATTAAATATTTTGGAGTATACATCACACAAAAACAAAAACAGATACATCGAATGCTTTTTTATCCCGAATGTGTAACGCATTTGGGTGTTATAATAAGCCACCAACAACCATATTTACATTTGTATTTTTGAGTCTAACATAAGTGAAAGCTTGACACATTTGCATTTGCATTGCTTCACTCACCTAAGCAAGCTTTAATGCATTCTCAACTAGGATCAATA
>LVTN01000792.1:0-22901 GCA_001649415.1 Musa itinerans
ACCTCGACGACAATGAGCACATCCTCAGCATCAGGATCGTCGGAGGAGACCATAGACTCAAGGTGTGATCATCTCATCATCCTATTTATGCTGCACCCCTGCTTCTTTCTTCATCAGATGATCACGGAGTGACATCCTCATTCAGTGTTAATTTATGATATGCAAATTGGCCAACGTACCTGGCCAAGCTATGCATAGATTATTATGGCGGAAATAATGGTTCCTATCTCTCAAATATTATGCTCTCTAGGTTCGATTTAAAGATACTACTGTTGTATTTGCAGCAGCTATATATCTTCTCGGTGTCTTTTTTTTTTTTCTGCATGGTAATTAGCAAAATCAAAATTGAAAAAAGGGTTTCCAGTACAGTCTCAGATTCAACTGTTCATCTCTTTGGATCCATTTTATCAGTCATCAGCATTAACCTCACTTTGTTTCATTTAAGAATTAGCTACTGCATGCTGGTGAGTGGAGCCACTCACCATTTTAGGTTTGTATAGCTACATAGGTAGGTTGTCCTGATATGAATTTGTCCTTCATGCTTCGATCTGGTTATTATCGTAGAGGTGAAACTTGGACGATGTTTCTCTCTCTCTCTGTTTTTTTTTTTGGAATATAAGATTTGCATTTGTTATCGACCGATGAAATCGGAGAATCCTTTTACTGAAACTTAGGTTTGCATTTGTTATCGATCGATCGACGAATCGAAGACTCCTTTTACTGAATTTTGCCTCATATATTTTCATTTGTACTGCAGAACTACTCATCTATCATTACTGCCCATCCTGAAACAATAGACGGGAGACCTGGAACTCTGGTGATCGAGTCGTTTGTAGTGGATGTGCCTGATGGGAACACAAAGGATGAAACCTGCTACTTTGTGGAGGCATTGATCAAGTGCAACCTTAAATCATTAGCTGACATATCGGAGCGCCTGGCAGTTCAGGATTACCACTAGATATAGTTTTTGTTCTGTTCCTTCTTTGTTGCTCTGAGAGCTGATTAAAATACATCATCCATCTGTGAGGTTCACTATGTGGATGTTGCTGTGTGTGGATAATACCTATGACCGGGTTGTTTGTTCCTGGAGTTGTTTTCATGTTGAGATCATTAGGGCATCAGCCTTGTCAGAGTAGAGATACAAGGTGGTAGAGATCATCGGATGTTGGATCATGATGTTAAGAACTTTGGTGCATGATAGGGCCATTGTGTTGTAAATACAAAAATCAAACATTGTTCTATCAGGTGGGACTTCTTCCACAGAGATTGGAGATAGCACTTTGTAGTTACTATATTGCGAAAAGAAAACAGGATTTACCGAAGGAGACAGAGATCTTATCCTCCTCATCTAAGCCTTTCAGAGTATGGAAAGAACAATTTTTTGCCTCTGTAACTATTATATTGCATATATGTTGCCGTAGATATTACTTGTGAGGGCAGTATATAAGTAGGCAGGCAAAAGGGTTTCTGTCTGTAGGCGACATGTGAAGTAGTTTCAAACAACCAAGCATTTCTGAAGTGTGAAAACTTCAACTAAAAGACAGATAAAATACAATAATCACGATGGGTTCATTGGCACTTTGATTACCTCTCAAATCATATCCTATGATTTTATCAGCTCAAGTAAAACTGCAAACCGGGTGGAGGTTTCTTCCATACAAGTCAACTAATAGGATCTCATAGGCAGAAGTTTTGCTATGTAAACACCAAATCCGAGTTCATGAAATTGTCCATATGCAGACATTATAAGGAAAAGGTTGATATAAGCTGGCAAGAACAAAACCAAATGATCAACTCTCACTAGCCGACGTGGAATCTACAGTGAGTCGGTCGTGATGGAGTCTCACCACAATGCATGTGATGTTGTCTGCACTTCCGCGAGAAAAGGCGGTCGCTGTCAACTTCCGAGCAGCGGCTTCTGGTTCTTCCTCCATTCTTGCAATGGAAACAGCATCCTTTTTGGACAAGACATGTTGCATATGATCAGTTAGAAACTTCAACTAAATACAGACAAAGATTTACAGCGGGGTTTACTAATGTTCTCAGACAGATGGAAATTTGGCATTATCATTTTTGTAGACCAAGATAGTGCGAGAGTTTTAATAAACAGAACATGGTGACAGAGCGACAAAGACAACCGCAGTTAGACATTTAACTTTTTGATCTCAAAATTCCAGATGCAACTACTATATTTCAGAAAAATTTCAGGGCAGGCTGTAATGATGAGCCTCAGTACAGAATGCTTTCATTCCACAAAATGCATTGGCAAATAAAAATGTAAAGAGATGCATAGATTTTTTGTGGCTGCATGTAGTCTTTGGTTCAAAAGCACAAGGCCATTGATCGATGGTAGCAAAGGATGCCAATTGATTTCATGAAGTGAACGCTGCTGCATACATCTACTAGTACAGGATACATTACTATATCCCCTCGAGACTGGTTCTGGTACCAACTACAGATTGCCCTTTATTTATGCCAATTTATAGATCAAAACAAAAGTTCAAGTCTCCGGTGGAGACTGAATCAAGGGGGGTGGTTTGAAGGAACTAACAGGGATGGAAAATTCCAAAAGAGATCTATCATCAGTAATTTTGATAAGGTTTCAGATGTTTGAGCATCAGTAATTTTGATAAGGTTTCAGATGTTTCTACATTGTTTGGGGGATTTCAGACATGATTTGGCTAATGGGTCATATTTCAAAAACATGCCTGCATCGAGGATTTAAGTCTTGGGCCATATTGGACATGTTACCGATACCCAACAAGCTAGCAACTTGTCAAGATCCCCTATCTCAATGACACTTTAATCATCATATCATACCACGTAGCATGTTGAGACAATTTTTGACCAGATAGCCAAACATTACAGTAAGTGGAAGAGCTAACCTCATTTGTGACGACATCCCACAGTCCATCACTTGCAAGAACAAGCAACTCCAATTCCTGATCAACCTCTTCTTCCTGCAATGATTGAAATGTGTTGAACATAGTCAATAACGTTGTCACAATAGGTAAATTCTGTTAGTAGACATGTAAATGTATTCCAATTCATTTTATAGTACTGTATCCAAAAAGCAACACTAGTAAACTTGTGGAGGTTTTTCTGAATACAGTAAAGACAGCTGTGCCAAAATGGTATTACCTAGAGGATGTAACATAACATTTGTCCAATTTAATCAATTGAATTGTTGTGCATCAATTATATAATAAAATATAATAAAGGATCACAAAAAGTATCAAGTAAAGAGTCCATTCGCTTGCTGAAGAAGGTGAAACATTTGGTACTCCTTGAACTTGTATATTTGACATCAAATATGTAAATTACAGATGGATGGAATGCCTAGCTCCAGACACATGATGGTGGTGCTCTTAGAAGAATGGTTTTAAGCCCTCAATCATACACCATAAAGTTAACCAAACACGGCAAAATTTACACGAATTGCAATTAGCACTGTCAAAGTTTCCACTCATCTTGTGTTTTAATGAACTTTTCACTTCAGTGGTAGCAGAAATAGAAATATCAGATCCTCATTTTTTTCTTCATAAACAAGTCTAGCATAATTTTAATTTGACATGGTAAGTAGATAGAATTATTGAAGTGACCACAGTCATGAGTAACCATACCACATAAAAGGATACTGACAATATTACAGATAACTATGGTTAGGTAAGGCAGAGGGGACACGAGTCTTGACGAAAAAAATTAGACTCAAAACCCTTCAGTATGCATCTTGTCCATTCATTACAGTCATTGAGACAGATGTTAAAACCAAGAGAAATTAAAACTGAAATAACCTTAAAAGAACAAACTACCAAGTCAACTTGATTTGACTTGAAAACAGTGAACACCGTCTAAGAAGGCATCAAAGAGCTCAACCATAACAAATTAGGATCTTGGATACAAAATAATGACCTAGATGCAATAACAATAGAAGATCTGAGTGGATAGTTAAAATAGATGGTTAGGTACCTATACGTAAAAGCAAGGATTAAAATATTGAATGATACTGCCCATACAGAACGATATGTACCGGTCCGCCAGTAGACCGGTACGCAGACCGCCCACTACCTGGCGGTACCATTGATCTAGCCCCGTATCGGACGATACGAGGCTGTATTGGGCGGTATCAACCTGACTGCGACGAGGGAAGAAGAAGCGTCGAGGGAGATCCCGTATCGGACGATACGAGGCTGTATCGGGCGGTAACGGTTGATATTACGACCGTCTCCGCTTGCTACCGGGCAGTATCAGCCTGATTGCGACGAGGGAAGAAGAAGCGTCGAGGGAGAAGAAGGAGAATCGGAAGAATCTCGACGATTCCCGATCCAGCACCGCCCTCCCTCGACGATCCCGATCCAGGAGGTAACGGAGAGGTGGCGGCTCGACTTCTTTCTTCGCCGCAGCCTTCGCTGAAGGCCAGAGATGCCTGCGGCATTCGTCGAAGGCTGAAGATGTCTACGACCTTTTATATCTTCGCTGAACGCTGCAAATGAGGGTCTTCTCCTTGTCTAATGCGATGAGGAGAAGAAAAGGAGGCGATGTCGTCGAGGCAACGTACGCCTCCTTTTTTATTTTTTATATATTTTATATATTTTTATATTATATATATACATATATGTACCGAGCGATACAGCCTGGTGTAGCGCTCAGTACGCCCGTACCATATCGTATCGAGCAAAACTCGAAACGCCGATACTGTACGAAATTACGAACCTTGAGTAAAAGCTTTAGGTGTCTTAAATTATTGTTCAGTAGAACAAGAAGATTGATAGATTGTTCATAATTAAAGCAAAATGGTTAAAGTGAGAATATATCAAGAGTTTTATGTGACCACTTTGATTTAGTGGTTTTAACTATCAAGACAATCAAAAGCCAACATTGTATACAAAATTAGTGCCAGGGAGATGAGTAGAAGATGTTGGGAGGATAGAAAATGTTGAATTGATGGAAAATTGGGTGCGACTTCAATCAAAGATATAATGAGAAGGAACATTTAAGATGGATATGAATACGTCAAAGATTCATGGATGAAAGGTTTCAGAGGATTAATGTTTTGCCATCAAAATAGTAAAAACTGAGAAGTCTATATAGCCAACATTTTGTTTGTTGATGTTTCGAGGTTTTAACGGCACATTGTGTTCAAGGGTCCCTAGGATCTGACTGTTACCATGTGAAAATTAGTGCAGATGGTTAGAAATGAACATATAAAACTTTGTCATATCATACGGTTGTCTTTGCACCTATGTTCTATGATAATTGACATCATTTGGTGGGACCTGAACATGGTGACATGAAAGTAAGTCATTAGTTCAGTGAGAACCTAAAAGCTGACAGCTAAAAGAGCACTACACTTGGAGAATGGTAATATACTGAAGGTGAGAAGAGGATAAAACTGGAAATATGAGCTTAGGATCATAAGAACACATTTGGACTCTACAATTAAGAAACACAAAGATTAAGAGAATTCATGGTGTACTGGATTACCTGAATCTCAGGTTCTGCCACGACATACTGCTTCAAATGGCGGTTACCAAATGCCCGTGACATTGCTAGTACACCCCCTACCCTCCATGTACCTGCAAATTCAATATGCTCTCAGTCTACAAAAGTTAACATAACCCAAGCCATATTCAGTAAGCTAGGTTATATGCCTCAGTTCATTGGGATTTAAAGGATTTCACAATAAGTTACAGGTAGAAATTTTTAATCATCAATAAAATAATTCACCTAGAGATTAATTGACTCTGAACTTAAAATATTTTTTGCGATATCATACCTTAAGTTAAAATTTAAATATAAATGTCCTTAGCAAACTGCATAGTCTGATCAATTACCTGTACTTCTCAAACTAGGACTTACCAGCCCACATAACAAAGCCACCAGCATTTTCAATTCTGTTGCGCTCATCACTTCTGTTTGGCTTGTGATCATCAGAAAGAGCGATTGCTTCCAGAATAAATATAAAAGACAATTTAGAAATAACTTATGAAACATATTGAGGGAATGAAAGTCAATAAGAACTGTGCAGAGGATCCATATAATTTATATACCAACATTCCACAAAAGGAAACGAGGATGAAATGTAAACTGTATCAAATGCTTCCAAAATGCCAATTAACCTTCAGAAAACATGTTTTCCAGATTCTAGGGAAATGTAAGTTTTGCTGTAAGAAAAGTTTTCCAGATTATGTCATCAAGACAACAACCAAAAAATAATATCGATAACAACCAAAAGCCACATAGTCCCAACTATTTGTGATAGGCTATATAATCCTGTATTGAGCTCTAAGCTCTATTCCAGAGCAATATCATTGGTCAAACTAATTCAGTCAAATATCTTTGCATTGTTTCTGATAGTTGTCTGAGAGCTTCTTTTACCTCTCCTTGCATCGCTAACTATAGTTGAATCAACTTATCTAGCTGATGCATCTACAGGTCCCCTTATGAAAGGTCCATATATTTTGTGAGTTTACCTCATTTTACCTATGATCAGAACTAACCTGAGTTATTCACAAATTTTAAAAAAATTTATCCTATCTTTTCTAGTAATCCTTTTCATTTATTTCGATATTCTCTTCTCAGTGAAATAACCTTTCAATATGCTGTTTCTTTATTAGCCAGCATTCTAATCCATAAAGCATAGTTGATCTCACAGCTACTTTCTTTTTAGCCTAAGAGGGACATGACATTCAAACCAAACCTTGATGCCTCTTTCTTAGTCATCCTGCATTAACTCTATATAATATGTACCTTTGGTGATCTTTGATTCCCATTTAATGATCAACCCAATGCATTACTTCTGTGATAATGTTGTTGATATGCTCTCCTAAACCTATTGTAAGTAAAATTAGTAGTCAAATGAAATGAAATATCTTTAAAGACAGATGCAACTTGGACAATCAAGTAAATACATGGAACTGCTTCACATGTTATACATCATATACCTGCACATACCTAGGATGATGCCAGATTTTATGATTAAGATTATGTCTGCAATTGAAATAACTCAAATCTCAAATTTTGCAGGTAACAGTAGAACTCGTGCATTGAAGCTATTATGAATACAATTAATAAAACAAACAGAAGAGACATAAAAATAAACAATAACTAGCCAAGAAAGATATCAACAATCGGCGTAAAATATGATTATCCAGGACATGCAAAAAGATATTCTGTCCTCTTGATGGAAAAAACAACAAATTAAGACACCTTGTACCTTCGCCTGCCTTTGACATCACAACCCGTGAATCACCAACATTGGCTACATATAACTGGTTTCCGATAAAAATAGCTGTTGAAGCGGTAGAACCATCATCTCTGAAAGCAATTCTTTCAGCTTCCAGGAAGTCTGAATCAGTTTTAAGATATGTTTCACCTGTGGTTCACACAAAAAGATAAACCAAAGTAACACATTAAAATATATTTCATTAATCAGTTACCGAAACTCTGAACCAAAGTTAAATATCTTAAACATACTAATAGCCAATTTTGTGTCTGTCATGAACAGTGGATGTTTCATAAGGTTTTCAAATAAGTGGTCCTTCAAATATTCAGCAGCACGAGATCCACCATGACCTTCGATGTTAAGATGTCAATAGGACATAAAACTTGCAAACCAAGGAAAATTACAATAAAGAATAAACAAGAGAGCAGAAAATATCAAACCATCAAATATTCCGAAGAGACTAACAGATTGCTCATTGATGTTAGATATTTTAACATCACAACAATCCTCCATGCTTGCTCTCCTTCCCTTAAAACTTGAATATCCATAACTCAATCTTCCATCCTCACTGCCAATCAAATAAAAGTCCATGATGTGACACATTCAGTTTAATCTTCCAAACATAACACAGAAAAAGGAGCTAATGTAGTATATTGACAATATACAAGGTTGACAAGAAAACATTTACTATATCCTAACCACTAGCAATGATGTTTCCAAGTTAGGTTGTCTCTAACTCTCTATAAGAAAAACAATGAAAGCTGCTTTTGGAATAAATATGAGGATACTGATACCCACTTCAATATCAGGAGTACCATAGCACACCGCCACTGGGTTTGGAAACATCTCTAGCATGACAAAATATCTAGGACCTTCGGAATGCTTTGTTAGTTGGACGACTGATACAAGAACAGCACAGGTTTTGACTTGTTTAAGAAAGACCTCATTAGTACATGGAAGACCTTACATCCATGTACTGCAAGAATAATTATCATGTAGCAAAAGCGATAAAGTACATGGTACAATGAGGCAAAAAGCAATACATAGTTTGTCATCCTTCATGTACACAAACCAATCAGAAGCCTTGTAGCACCTATGATGATAAAAGCCACCAAGAACAAATATTATTCATAGCTAATATAAACTAAACAAAGTCACAGATAATTAGGAAGGATATTTTACAGCCAAATTCTTGTAACAGGATGCCAAGTAAATAGTACAGAAGTGTGTGTAAATAGAGTTCCCTGTTAAGTTTATTTAAAGCTTATTGTATGAAAGGGTGGAAGAAAGTTGATCTTGGCATATATGCCCCTCTCAGTACAAGGAAACCCATGGAGAATCCTTTAAACCTCATTGTTAATAGATAAGGTATACCAATAATACATAAAGCAATTAACTCAAGAAAAAAAAAAAGATTCTAACAGAATGAATGCTCAATTTGGTCCTTTCCCACTGGTTCGGGTTTTGGTTACACCACTTGTGTGATACAGTTAAGTGATTAGTTACTAATCTGTGGTTTCCGATGACTAAAAGCAATCAGCTAGAGTACCCGAAGTTGTATCTGGTATCACCAATTAACTTATACACGATGAACATCAACACTGGTGTACATAACAGATAAACTGTTCAAGCTCAGTGTTCAATACAAAAATTTACCCCCGTATAAGGACTTCAAAACCTTTCAAATAACTTGTACCATACAAGGAAAACTACTGTATGCTTCTGTCCTTAACAGCATGGACGCCTTACAATGATATTGCTATGATAACATGTTGTAACCACACCAGCTATGACTCTATTGTGCATGCTCCTCATGTTTAAATTAAAATGTCAAAAGTTGTAAAACTACATCTCTGTATAAAATAAGTGAGAATTGCAAAGAACTACAAGACATGCACAAAAAGAAGAAGAAGAAGAAGAAGAAGAAGAAGAAGAAGAAGAAGAAGAATTTAACACCCTTACAAATAGAAAAGATTTACCTTTTCCATCCACCGCTCACATAATCTCCATCTCCACCGCGGTCTTTTTCCTGCAACACATTGACGATAGCTTGAGGTCCCATAGATGCGCTCGAATCGAACATCATCTTCACGGACGCCCTGAATTTGCGGTTGTTCCAGTAACAGAAGGCTGGTTTCAGGCTCAGATCCCTCCCCCAACTCCTGAAAAGCCTCCTACCGGAAGATGTATAGATCAGACCGGTCGCTGGAATTGCCAAATTTCTGAAACTAGCTCTGCATACCACCATCTAAGTGGGTTGCTGACCACCAATAGTGCCGGATAACCCACCCAAAGCGGATATGATTAGCCAATAGAGAAGAGAGATAGCGAATCTGTGAAAAAGTTGATAACTTTTAGGAAATAATCAGGAACAAAGATGCCGTTTTCAGTCTCCAATCGGATCTCGCCCACAGAATTCTCCACCAAAAAATCAAGAGAGAATTGCAACAGGCAAGAACGGGCCTTCCCCAAACAGAAAGAAGAGTACCCCAGCGGAAAGAAAAGATCTCCACGCAGAATTCAAACTTGATAAAATCCGGGACCTATCCGGGTGGAATCAGGAACAAAAAGCTTGGATGTTCGCTCCCAGAGCGGCAAAGAGCCGGTTTTGGAGGAGGAACTCGGAACCGGACGCAGAGAAGAGATGGAGAGTTTCCGATCTCCTGGCGAGCCGACGCATCCCAAAAGGTGACGAATCCTAGAGGGAGAGGGGCGCCCGCTGCCCCGCTTCCTCGCCTTGGACGCTACGGGTGTCGACTGCGGAGATACAAGAGCGAGCTATCGATATAATAATGTCCACAACATACAATTCCGATGGGAGACTCGAGTGGTGTGGTATGATGAATCGGGCCTTCTTCTGGCTTTAGGGGTTGGGAAAGGGAGGGGGCGAGGCGACGTCGACAGATAAGGAAGACAACAATTAATTCATAAAATGTCCCGTTTATTAATATCAAATTAGGTTTGTCATTTTCGCCCCTTTTTTTTCTTTTCTTTTTAAGATTAAAATTTTATAATCATTTAAAATATATTCAAATAATTAACTATAAACTCAAAGACAGATTTGATAGATATCCCAGAAAAAACATTGATTAATCAAAGACAAAAAATTCACATGAGGGTACAAAAAAAATCCCTATCTTATGTTTCAAAGAACACATGTATCTCATTTTAGCTTTTCAACAAAATCATACTTAATATTAATTTAATGAGTTCAAAAGGAAGATATACTTTTTGTGAGATCACTTTATATTACGGTAATTTTATAATTATTAATTTAATAACAATAACTAATAGGTTCTCTGTCATCTAAAATAACAATACTAGTTGATATGATATGTCACTGTCTAAATGGGTGATCAAAGGAACAAACAAAAGGGTTCAAACAAAATTTGCTTGGACAGGGAACGATGATTGCTGTTTGGGAAATTACTTGGTGAAGTACAACTCACCACAAAGACCCAATTGCTTTATCTTGCACTGTTGTCCAAATGGATTCCCAAGCTTTTCAATGATCACCTAAGTCTTGAATATGATATTTCACATCAAATCAAATATATGATCTATTCTCTTAAGAAGATAATATTCTTGACTTGGTTGAAGTCAATAGAGAAGAGATTAAATAATTATAATCACATTAAATCATTATTGTTGACCTCTATATTTGTAGAGATGAATATTTAAGATGTTGGATCAAGATTTATAATCTTCAATCAATAATATATTTGATTTTTTCCACTGAATTTGTATCCTTTTTCTTTGCCTTAATAGATATTGTATGTGACAACTTATAACAAATACAAAACATCTCAAGATTAATAAAATTTATCTAAATAACATATCATCTAAATTGTGAAAGCTTGATGTTTATGTGCTATGTTAGTGTGAAAGCTCAAGGAGAGAACCTGGTGTATTATCAGCATCTAAATGCATTCAGATTTTTGGACAAATTCCATTCAAACATCACATAAGTATTGTCATCTGAAACACAAGTTCATGGGGAGTGGAGGAACGAAGGATGGGATGGTGGGCTCAGAGCTCACGAGCTGAGGGAGATACATGGAGCCATTCACACAGGATTTGGAAGTTGTGCTTGTGATCCACCGGAGTACATCCTCTTGCCTTCAGTGGAGTGAACTGGTCTTCTTCGAGGATTGCTTCTGGTGGGATGACTCCTTGATGGTTCTTCTTCTTGAATACTCTGCAGACAACCCATCCATTGGACTTCTCTTAGCTTGGCTAAAATTTTCATTCATTGGACGACCAACGATAGATGACAGCGTTTGCCGACATGCAGAAGTAATACTGATTCAAGACGATGCAACTAGGGATCCTGAATGGCTCTTCTTTCTGAGTACAAAGTGTGATTTCTGTGGTGGTTCTTGCCACGTAGAATATAGAGAATGATAGAATGCGCTTTTAAATGACTTTTGTTAGGTGTGACTGCAGGTTCACCATACCTGAATGTCCAAGCTTCTTTCATCAAGACGATACTCATGCATGATCCAATCAGTCTTCTGGTCATGAGGGGCTCTCCCGGTGTAGAACACTAGGGTTTTCCTCATGCCAATCCTCATTGAGTTGCTAAGATGGATGGCTTTGTCCCTCCCTGTGCCCTTCCAGAAACCTGCAGTTGTTGCTCGGTTGGTTCGAGTTCCGGTTGGGTACTTGTTGTCCTTGTGGCTAAAGAAGAACAACTCGTTTTGAGGCCCAGACCCAATTCTGCACTTCTCTGTCGAGGAATCAGAGTACTCCATGTTAATAGTTCCTAAGTAGAGAGCTTATCATCTTAGTGATAGTACAGAAAGAGCAGAATATGGATCCTATGATAGAGAGAAGCACAGTGAACTGAACCTTCGAGGTCCCATGGCTCACGTTTGTTGACGTCGACCTCTCTTATAACATCAAGATCAATGGCTTCATAGGCTACTTTCTTCCTCAGGTAATAATAGAGCAGCTCTTCATCTGTGCGGTGAAACCGGCAGCCCAATCCTCGGAACATGCTACAATCTCAATTGATGAGGCGCTGCTCGATTTCTGTGGCTCTCCTGAGTGCATCAAAACACCACCTCTCATATTACTGTCGCCGTATGGGCTCCTCGAGTTGAATGAGTTAAACAAAGGCATCTCTTATTAAGGCTGTCGTGATGGCCTATCTTCATTCCTCTCACTGTCAATGAATTAAACATTAGCTCGCTTGTCAGCTTCTCTCGACATGTTTAGCTGCATCTAATCCAGCATTGTGATGGATGGATGACAAAAATATTCATATGTGGTAAGTATGGATGACAAAACTAATTTTGTTCCTATTATTTAACAAGTATAAATAATGTTTTTTGCTAATGACAGTCATAAACTATACATATTCGAGTAGAGAGAGAGAGAGAGAGAGAGAGAGAAAGAGAATTAACGTCATCAAATTTTATATGGACAAGATAGAGTCCTCTCTCTCTCTCTCTCTCTCTCTCTCTCTCTCTCTTGTATGAGATGATTTGATTTGATTTGCTTTGCTTTGCTTCTCGTAGAATTGCTGGTTTTATTTGTTTTGAAGCTTTGAATCTTGAAATGGGCTGAGGATTCGCACCACCGTGAGCAGTTCTTCCATGGGTGGATTCTTTCTTTGAGCAAGTATGTTTCATGCTTCTGCAGCAGGTCGTCACGTCGGTGGGGACGAAGAAAAATGCGACCTACCTACCTAACTTGACCATCATCATCCTTTTACATTATCAAATCGGAGGGAAGCAGTTCGTCGATGCTCAAAAGAGAATTGGTATAAGATCCCCAGGCAACGAGAGGAGACAAGAGAGAGAGTTAATGTGGCCACATAGGCCTTGAGGGGACAGGACGCATGTTCTATATGCTTATCCACCACCTTTCCATCTTTGAAAGAGGCCACATTTCTGAGTCCCAACAGTGCTTGGGAGGGTGCACTTCTGCTAATTATAAAACTAATTTCTCCACACATCATTAATTGTTATTTATATATATAGAGTACACAACCTTTCTGCAATTTTGTTATTGGAAGTAAAAAAAAAAAAAGATTGTAAAGGAATAAATTGATGTGACAATATGTTTGACATTCTTTATCCTTTCATTTAAATTACTTAAAAATAAATTAGGGATTAATTTATTTATCTTCGTCGTATATAAATATTCAATTTGCTTCCCGCAAGAGGTCATTCTCACTGTTGAGTTTTCGATTCTTCTGCCCCTTCGACGAAAAGGTGTGGCCTTTCTACCGATTCCGAGATTGATCACCCTGGAACGGAGGGAGAAATGGTCGATTTCAATAGGAGAACGAAGATGAAACCGGCGTCCCTTTAGACCCTGCCTCCGATTCTGTTGTCGCTCGTAATGGAAGCAATCGATTGGATCATAAGAAGAAGAGCAACTGGATCCAACTTCGGCGAGCAAGTAGAGGGCGAAGCGACGAAACTGCGGCGGCTGAGGCTCCCCTTCTGGTCCTACGCCACGAACCGCCCTCCCGGTTCCTGAGTTCCCGAAGGAGGGCTTGAATCTTGAGTTGCTTTTGCTTCTTCTTCTTCTTCGTCGTCGTCGGTTTCTTTCTCTCCCTCTCTTTGTTTGCCAGCTGATGGGTTCTGTTCCTGTTGGGGATTCGGGGTTCTGTAGACGGTTTCCTAATGGTCTAGGGTTCGATTTTGGGTCGGATGGGTCGTCGTCTTCGGTGGTGTTGGATCAGGAAAGAAGGGCGCCTTCGAGGCTGGGGGGCAAGAGGGTGGGCGCAGGGATTCTGGACGCGAAGACGACGATGGCGATGAAGAGCCACAGCGAGGCTGAGAGGCGGCGGAGGGAGAGGATCAATGGCCACCTCGCCGTGCTGAGGAGCATGGTCCCCTGCTCTGATAAGGTTACTAATTGCTCTCTCTTTGTTCTTCTTGCTCTGTTTGTGTAGTTAATTGGCAGGTTTCCTTGTGCTGTGGAGGTCCTTCCCCTTAACGCCACTTCACTCTTTTCAGACTCGCTGTTATTTCGGGTGATTTTGATTATGTTCTCTGTGCATTTCTTTCATTTACCTGTTACATCGAAAGTTAATGTTTATCCATTTTCAGTATCTGTTGGTTCATTTAGTTGGAATTCTGTCTCCATTAATCTTTTAGCTCATTGTTGTTTTCATTAGCATTAAAATAGGTTTTAGCCTCCCTCCTAAAATAAAAAGGAAAAAAGAATCACATCTTTGTGGTTATCCTTCTTTCTTCCTCCCTTTCCTCCTCTTTGTTTTCTTCTTCTTTTGTTTAGATCCTTTGTCAGAATTGCAATTTCTTTGGAAGACCTTCTGCTTATTACCTATTGGGCTGTGAGATGGTATTTTCAAAAGATTCTGTTTCGTTTAGGAACAGATATAGCTGTCAACTGATCTATTGTCAAAACTCAACAATGAAGTGCACCCATGACCAGAACAAAATATGCTAGGCTTTTGTTTGACTGGCAAATGGTTGTGGACAAACTTGATCTGGATCGGTTTCCGACTTATCTCTTGTCATCGATATCGACTTGACCTAGAACATAAGCTTGATTGGTGTTCCTGTCACGCTCTGAATCCTTTCCTACTTGACTTGGCAGAACACTACTGACATATGGTAAATCATGATCAATCTGTGTTCTTGGTATGAGTAAATTTATATTGTGGCAAAACTGCATCTAAATATATATACCTCCAAATAACAAAATGTTTTCTAAGTGTCCTTTGTGCCTTTTTGATATATCTTGAAAGCAACTTCCCTTGTTTTAGTTTTAATTGATTAGTAAAATAACAATGTTATAAGACAGTTTAGTAAGAGGCTATGGTTACTTGCAGATGGAGAAAGCTGCCTTACTCGCACAAGTGATCAGCCATGTAAAGAAACTCAAGAGGAATGCTGCAGAAATCAGCAAAAGTTACACCGTTCCATCGGATACTGATGAAGTGAGAGTTGAAGTCGAAGGAGATATGACGAACGCTGGCAGATTAATGGTCAGAGCATCTCTATGTTGTGACGACCGGCCAGAGATCCTTGCAGATCTAAGACAAACACTGAGTGGTCTGCATCTGAAAACTGTTAGAGCTGAAATTTCAACCTTGGGTGGCCGAATGAAAAATGTACTCATGATGACATCCGAAGGAACCTTTAGCAACATCGACAAGCATCTTTTTGTGGCTTCTGTTCACCAGGCCCTGAATTCCATGCTTGATAGAGTCAATTCACGAGAAGACTTTCTGCCGAGGGCCTCATTCGGCGACAAAAGGCAAAGGATCTCACCATTCTGAGTCCTCAAGCTCCTCTTCACGACTTTTATACCATTGAGTTGAAGCACATAATCGCACTGCTTGCACTCATCAGGATGCTACTTTTCGTTTGTATACACTGTGAAAAACAAACTTCAGATTGCTTATCGGGCAAGCGTCATTGAATTTTATAGACCACAACCGCAGCAAGTATTTCTAAATGGTAGAGCTTTGAGGTACTAGAGCTTCCCTTGTATTGATGTATGATGATCCACTCTTCATCAGAAGTGTGTTAGTTATACTGTGATTTCCTAATGTAAATAAGCAATGTATGCGAATTTGATGAATTAAAACAGTAGATGTTCTTCTTGTGATACACATCTAAATATTTTGCACTTGTTTCAGCTGGTTTGATACGAAGATGGAAGATCAGAATCAACCAAGAACGTATGGAGGCAAATAAAGCTGCCTTCATGTGCCCGAGGGAAATAAGAGAATAGGCCGTATACACACATATATAAAGAAGATTACTAGGAATTTATGAAATATGTCCGTCACAACAAAACCAATCGAAGAGTAACAAATTCAAAGAATAATACAAGGTTTCATCAATAAATGTCTCTTCGCTTGACATGCTTTAAACCCTCGAATCATCATCAGCTCAAAACAATCAATCGTCCTGTTGCCAATCCTAAATATGTATAGCTGTAGTCATCAAAAAAAGAACTCATGTGTAAAGAACAGCGGAGCAGCATATACGCTGTTCTCCTATAAAGAGAGAACAGAGAGAGAGAAACTTTGATTCGGTAATCAAGGAGCTGCTGCATGTACTCCCGGATGTAAAGCTCTAATCAACTACGGGCGGAGCTCAGAATAGGGGGGTCGACGTAGGGACCGTGCAGCCAGCCGTGGGCGATGGCACGGTGAGCGGCCTCGGTCATGTGGATGCCGTCCCAGTTCACGTGTGTCGACACGTCGTCGCACACGGTGAAGTTCTTCTCGCTGCACCGTCTTTCTTGGTCGTAGTTGTAGATGTTGTCACCCTTCCCACAGCAAGTACGGAGAGCTCCGGCGGTGAACCCTGTGCCGAGTTAAAATAGATGATCTTAACTGCACATCAAATCATGCATGTACGTACGTATGTCAACTGCAGAGGAACACACAATATGACTGCTCGTGTTGAGTGCGACGGCAAAGACACCCGAATTCATCGGAGTTGCAACCAGCTTCACGACGCTCGTAAACCGTGAGTCCCGCCGTCAAAGGCGGCGACCGTTCCCGCAATCAATGGGATCCATCCGCAACAGGGGACAACTCCCGAACCCTTGTTTGTTCCTGCCCATGTTGTTTCCATCTGCATCCCACGATGACTCCTCTCGGAGGTCGTGTCGCGAGATTCCCTCGCCGACCTCGGTGCCTAGTGCTTCTTTCCCAGACGAAGAAACACAGTTTGTGACTCCTGACCAAACACCCCATACACATCTTCACATGCCTCGACAACCGGAAGCATCAAATTCCTAGCTTTGCGTGTGCGGATCAAACATCTCCCGCAGCTTTTGCCCATGTTTTTACGATGGTTGTGTGTGTGTCGTAGATTAGACATGGTGGTTTAAAGATCATTATTCATCAGACAAAGAACATGAGGACTTCACGCCTCAAAAATCACATCAATCAATATTTTTGGCCCTTGTCAAATAAATCACTGGCCAACCATTTCACTCTTCGAGTTCGGTGCATATGTTCCGATTACCATTTCACTACTATTGCCAGTAAACGTGGTGGGTGGGTGGGTGAGTGAGTGGTCCAACAGTGGCAGGTGGTGTTGCTGGCATACTAATCCAAATAAAAAGATGTTATGGTCCACTATCCGACACTCGGTCTAAAGTTTATTGTGTGTGCGACTCCTAAACCTAGTATTCTTTTCTCTAAATGCACAGGATTTTAATTGTTCCTCATGGCTTCCATTTAGATCGATGAAATCATCCACCAGTGGCACGATTTCATTGTGGTGCATCTCCAAATTTGCTCATGGCTTGCGAGGATTCGCATTTCATTACGTAAGATGCATGAACCATCGATCACTTTTTTATATTGGAAGTCAAATTTGCTCTACCAACAAAGAGAAATCATTTCGGAATGGCCTAAGTCAGCAATATCAGTAGTGTTCCATTCCTCCGAAGCTAACTAGTTTCATGAGAATTAGATTTGTGGATGAATAAAGGGAACAAGTTCGTAAGACTCACCATACTTGAGTGGATTGATGGCGAAGTCGATGATCTGGGAATAATAATCCGCGTATCGGATGGATACCGCCGGGTGCTTGCGCCGGAGATGGTCGAGAGCTTTCCGGAGCAGTGCGTTGTGCAACCACGACAGGGCGTTGTAGCTCCTCGTGCATCCGGTCTTGGGGCCGTAGTCTTCGGGGTCAGGCGTGTGGAAGTTGGTCAAGTACAGCGGGAAACACCCCACGGGCAGCACTCCTGGCACGATGATGTCCGTTGCACCGAGGCCGATCAATCTCTGCGTGCACGGACCAGTCGGATGAGAATTAGTGGGGGTATCGAGAGAGGTATCCAACGATGGCTCGAACGATCGAAGTTAATCACCTCCACACCATCCGAGAGAGCGTCGATGACATGGGGCACGAAGGTGTTCACTTCATCTATCGGCGTTGCGAAGAAGAGCGCGGTGCTGTAGTCGTTTCCTCCGAACTCGCCGACGATGAAGAGAGACTTGCTCAGGAACTCCTTGCAGTCTGCCGTCCGGTAACCGTATCAGCGGCAAGAAGAGAGGATGGGTCGATGTAGGGAACGAATGCAATCGCAAGCATATGTGCATCACCTTGCGGCGCGCCGCAGATGGAGGGCAGCAGACTCTCGAACCGCTCCACCTGGGTGTGGAGGGAGGCATTGACCCACAGGCCTCTGCTGAGGTTGCGCTCGTTGAAGAACTCGAAGCCGAGCGTGGTGGCGGCGACGACGGCGAAGTTTGCGCCTCGCTTGAAGTCGTGGTCCTCCTGAGACGGCGGAAGCAGCGGAAATCCCAGCGCCTGCGCTGCGGGACGTGCAACAGAGTTTTGGTTTATGATCCACAGTTAGTTGGCCGGCGAAGAGGTATACATGTGCGGTAGGTACCTATGAAGTCGATGACCAGGCGGCCGTCGGAGCACCGACCGGTGGCGTTGCCGAAGAAGGTCATGCCGTACGGGAGCTTGGCGATGCGGACGTTGCCGGTGTCGGCCATCGAGTCCCCGAAGCTAAACAGCGCGTTGTAGCGTTGAGAGGAGGAGGGACGGAGGGAGGAGACGAGGAGAAAGAGGAGGACGGAGAGCTTCATGGTCGGAGAGGAGGGACGGGCGAGGCACGTGTCGGGTCGGACGACTCCTCGGTCTCTTCTCATAGCGAGTCTCCCCTGCATTGATTTTGGACAACTGACGGCGTCTCGTACTCTGTTCTTCCCGATCGATGATAGAGGCGCCACCATCTCAGCTGTACGAGACCCAAATGTATGGATCCCCACCACATCACGTATGTCAGCTTTACGACAACAGATGGATCACATCACCCGGATATTAACGGGTTCATTTCATCTGGACATCATTCGTTTTCCTCAGCACTGGTGCTTCAGCGGAATCCCAGGCGAGGAAGTCACTGCACGAACGTGAACCCAACCACTGTTTCAACAAGCAAGTCAAAATTCTCGAAAGAAAACTAATTAGTAGGAAAAATAAAAAAGATAGTTTTTTTGATCTCATGGGATAAAGGAAGGACTAATGCATGATGTTGGATCCATACAAAAATAGATTTAGTTGAGATCATAATGATGTCCGCCCACTTCTCTTAGCTTTGGGCCACATTTTGTATCAAAAGAATACGAAAACATAATATCATATTGTCAAGAGAAGTTTGGCAGTACAACAAGGAGTTTATTATAATGATGTCAGGCTCTTCCGAGGAAGCTTTGAGCCATTTCTTTTATACAAAGCATGAAGCCACGCTCACTCAAAGAATCTATAGAAAATAGTCAGACAGACAAACAAAGGCCTCGCATCGCAGCTAACAACAAGTGGATGTGCTGCTCACCATCATCATCAAAGTACAGTGAAACGAATCCTTCTTTGCTAGAGAAAGAGAAAGCAGAGCTGCAAATAGTTGAATGTGTATGCTGTTAGACCAAGGCATCTGGGAGTCCCGCAGAAGAGGAGGCAGGGAACAAAAAAGAGAGACCATGTCCTCCTGCTGCTGCAACATGAAAGCCAACCTGGCAACCTTCTCCCCACATCAATGAAAGCAACCAACGATCCCAGTGTGGTTATCTTCTTCTCCCTTTCTTTTGCCTTGATATGCATCCCCAGATGCAACAAGACAACTGGTACCTGAGAGAGAGAGAGGGAGGAGTAGCTGTTTGTCGACTAAAACTAGATTATCTGATATGATAAGATTCAGAGATGTGGGCATAATTTGTGTTGTGCTTGGACGGCCACATGTCGAGGTGATTAATTTGACTGCATTGGTTAGCTGCTCCATAATATAATTGCGGCCTTAATTTGTTTGGCAGATAAGGGTCACTTTTGGGTGCAGTGGAGGCGGGCATGCTCACATGAACAAGCACGTTACTCGAGAGGGAGCTCGGAAGAGGGACAAAAGCAAGGGGTGGGCATGCAGCATGCTAAGTTCCTGAGCCGTGGAGGAGGCGACGGATGCTGCAAAGGATTCCTTCTCCAGATCGCCCCTTCCCTTCGTCTTTACCCGTTCCGACACGACAAAGAGAAGAGACGGCGACGTGGGACGACGACGGGATCTTTGCGACGGCTTTAGATGTGGATTACCATCTAATTTAACTATCATTTACCATTTCAATGCTGTAAAATTAAGGGAACTCCTCATAACTTCGAAAGATCTTTTCCTTTTTTACATACGTCGGCCCAAGGAGAATCCAGTCGATATATACGCGACTCACTCCGTGCGCCAAGGTGACTCCAAATCTTGTTTTGTTTTGTTTCGCCACGTGGGAGGGTGTGGGTGTAGCTGTCTCATCCCAGACAGGGTATACCCTCCTGTATGTACTTTTTTTTATTTCGGCTATATATATAAATCGGGGGGAAATTGAAGGGTCGGGTCGAAGTGGAACGCGGGCGACGCGAAAGCAGAGATGAGACCGAAGCTGGTGTTGTTCGGGGACTCCATCACGGAGGAGTCCTTCGGAGACGGGGGTTGGGGCGCCGCTCTCGCCCACCACTTTTCCCGCTCGGTGAGCTTGCTTTTCACCTCCTCGATCGGTCGCTTCCATTTCCCCGTCTACCGATCTCGGCTGGGGTTTTCTTTCGGTGTTATGGTTCGATCTGTTCGATTCCCTGAATCATTTGTCAGGCGGACATCGTGCTGCGGGGGTACAGCGGGTACAACACGCGGTGGGCGCTGAAGGTGTTGGATCGGGCAATGGACGGTGCTTCTTTCGGCGAGCCGCCGGCGGCCGTCGCCGTCTTCTTCGGCGCTAACGATGCGTCCCTCTCCGACCGGAGTAGCGGCTTCCAGCACGTGCCCCTCTCTGAGTACGGCACCAACCTACGTGCCATCTGCTCCCTCCTCAAGGTACGTAACTTCTCCGCCCTTTTTTACTTCTACGTGTCGACACGGCGGAACAAAAGCAAAGCAATGGCTTCTTGACACAACATCCATTTCGGTAGGCCAGACGGAACCGGATATGATTGCGTACGTTTTCATGACATATCCATGTTTGTGCCCCAATCCGATTGTATATAAATGTATTTGCCTAAATTCCGATTTGAATTAATACGTGTCACATATTTTTGTCCGTATTTGTATATGTTTTTAAGAAAAATACAATCAAAGAATTTAGTATGCGTTTAATATATCTATCTGAATTTGTAGGATGAGATTTCCCCAATGTCCTATTCATTTCGCCCCTACTCGTTTTTGTCTCTCTTCTCGTGGTTATCATGAAAATTTATTAGAAGTGAGTGTTAGAGGTTATGTTCATAAAAGTTTGTGGTTCTTGAGTGTACCAAAGTACCTGCAACTAAAAACAGCAATAGAAATGGATCACAATGTGCCAAGTGTTTGGGATTCGATACATGAATCTTTTATGACAATTGAGCTCTTCTTGATGTAATATTTTAAACCAAAAGCTTTCCTAACCTCTTTTTATTGTTTCTAGAAAGGTTTTCTCTTCAACGCAACGTCATTAACCACAACACATTTTCACACTCTTGGATGGTTTCTCTCAATTTATTCTCAATTGAAAACTTCTCTAGCTCAGTTTTCCAAAGACTATCTACCACAGAAAAATGATTTTAGATTTATTCATATTGATAGGATGGCAGAAAATTGTGCAATCTGAACTAGTTGGAACATACAACTAAATGAGTTTTTTGCAAACAAAAGCATTTTTTTTTGTAGAAAGGCCAGGTTATTTTGTATTATAATTAGATTATAACAGAATTATTGTAACTAGACATACTCCAACGGCTGTAGCGATGGTCTCTATAGTTGTCACTTTTGCCTCTAGTCTTTACGACCGCAACGAGCCTGTTTGTATTTGCATTACTGTTGGCTTTTCTTGCCTTGCTCATCCAAAGACATGCTCATTGCATTCCTTCTTCTCTTCTCTTCCATTGATATCTTGCATCTCTCTCTGTCCCTCTCAAGATCAGTGACTCATTCTTTTACCATGCTCCTCAGCAATGTTAGTGAGTCAAGAAGGAAGAATGAGTGGAGGAGGGGGGTTTGACGGCATGTCAAGTGAGATAACTTAATGCTTGGTCCGAAGCATGGTATGGAAATATGTTGCTAGCCAATGGTGAAAGTGAGTGACAGCACGAGTTGTAAATGACCAAGGAAGCAAGGAGGTGAAGGCACACAATTATTGAGCGAGAAGTTAAGGTGACCAAATATTGATATACTGAAGAAGTATTTAAAACATGAAGAGGAAGACGGAGGGTTAAGAGAATGGGCAAGGTTTTTTTGAACTTCTGAAATGGTGTTAGTTAGTTCAGCCAGTCAACCAGTTCATTGACCTTTAGTCAAAACAGTTCCTATCAAAATCCAATGGCCATGATAAAGCCCCCTTATAAAGCAGACAAGGTGTGACATGTGGTCCTTGTTTCCTGTTGTGCTTTAAGCTATCAAGTAATTGCATCAAACTTTTGAGAATTTCAGCTGTTGTTCCATTTGACTTTGTTACTTCTAAAGCACCAATTTGCTCACCTTGTTTATGACCATCTTCTAAAGACCAGTGTTAAAGTTCTGTTCTCCTCTATGGTTGCTTGATCTGCTTTGTACAACAATGGCTTCATTGTTGGCCTTTTGTTCTCTACAATAACTTGGTGGTTTCACACACACACACACACACACACACAGATATATATATATATATATATAGGCCAATTTTGTGCAACAAGAACTGCTGCCTCATTCGCGCCACGTTGGGAAGGGT
>LVTN01000792.1:22937-57688 GCA_001649415.1 Musa itinerans
TATTCAAACACACACAAATATATATATATATATATATATATATAAGTAAATCAGGAATAAAATTTATATGGCTTCATTGTTTTGCAGTCTTCTCCAATCTGTATGAGATTTTGGATGATTCTTCCAAAGTTCTATTCAAACACACACAAATATATATATATATATATATATATATAAGTAAATCAGGAATAAAATTTATATGGCTTCATTGTTTTGCAATCTTCTCCAATCTGTATGAGATTTTGGATGATTCTTCCAAAGTTCTATTCAAACACACACAAATATATATATATATATATATATATATAAGTAAATCAGGAATAAAATTTATATGGCTTCATTGTTTTGCAGTCTTCTCCAATCTGTATGAGATTTTGGATGATTCTTCCAAAGTTTTATTCTATAATAAGATTCATGTTTTGAAGTTCTGACAAAAGTATACACTATGAATGAAATTTAGCATCATTTTTGCAAAACATTTGGTAGTAAATGATTAAAAAGAGATTTGATGGCTGTTACCTTGACTAGTGATGTTGGCCACAACAGAATCAATGGCTTAAAGGATCCATATGGTACTTAGGTACACACATTTGTACTATTCATACTCGTATATCAGCATAAATGCCACCAATCATACTCATATGCCAGCATAAATGCTCACCAAAATTATAAATACTAGTCAGGCGGCCTGACTCAGGCCAACACACGACTGATATTTGAAACATTGTTGGTCTAACTAACCTTTGCATTCATATATACGTTACTTGAGTTTTTTGCATGGTTACAACATGACTCTAGGGCTTTAGCA
Organism: Musa itinerans; assembly: GCA_001649415.1. Lineage (NCBI taxonomy): Eukaryota > Viridiplantae > Streptophyta > Magnoliopsida > Zingiberales > Musaceae > Musa > Musa itinerans. Next base: position 23,746 of record LVTN01000792.1, read on the forward strand.
GATGGATATATAAACTCCTTATATTCATTTTTTTTGTTTATTTTGTATTTCCATCCCTGATTAACAATAAGAACACCTAATCTGTGATACCATAAAGTAGAATATTGGTTCACAAACAATTCTGTTTTGATAAGATTAATTTCCTGACTGTTTATTGGTTGCTAACTATTGAGAGATTTGGTGTTTGCTAAATCCTCTGTTTTTTTTTATTTCTAGGATAAATGGGACTCGACTATCGTGATCCTTATCACACCACCTCCGATTGATGAAGATGGTCGTATCCAGTAAGTATTTATGACCTTCAAATTCTAAACTTTAGAATTTTTTTGTATTACAGAACAAACACTCGAATTCACCATTCGCCTAAGTTTTCCTTCATAGATGAATTGAGTGGTGAGCCTATCACTAAGTGATGGTTTGCTGCTTGTTTGCATCGTGACTTCACTGCCTTCTCCTTGCTCTCACTCCTGTTCCTTTGTTGCCCATCTATGCCACCACCGCCTCCCTCTGCCTCCACCATTTCTCCTCTCCTGCTCCTACTCCACGCTCTCTTTTTCTCTCTTTCTATGCTCATAGTGGTTCAATCAGTACTTATTGGTTATAAACTATATCTACACTCGGTACACTATGGTATCAGTAGAATACATTCCAGCCACTGATTGAAATCAGTGTCAGATCACTATTTAATCTTTGAACTCTACTCTTAGAAAGGTGAAGTTATTTTCATTTCAAATATTTGTGAAAATAGCTGAACAGCAATAGCTAGCAATTAGTTTCTCCCATATGCAGGAAATTAGAATAAAAACTTTTAATTTCATCTGCATTCATGTGTTTTCAAATGAATTCAGATTGCTGTGTGCTACTGTCAATTTACTGCAAATACAAAATCCCACATTGATCAATTGGGAAAGCTTTATTGGTTAGATGAATTGTTGTGGTGTTCCTTTAAGAGAATATCAGTGGACATGTGCAATGACAGGAAGCAAAATAAGGATGACTTTTTCTCCTTTTATATATAAGCAGTAGCCAAGAAAAAAACGATGAACCTGTATCAAATATGCTATTTATAAGGTTCAAACGAATACAGCACATACATAAAACACTAATGCTTCTGTTTAATTATTTTCACTCCATGTAGGAATCCTTATGGAGACAACCCATCAGGTCTGCCTGAAAGGACCAATGAGGAGGCCGGTGCTTATGCTAAGGCATGTGTTGCTGTTGCTGAAGAGTCTGGTCTTCCAGTCATAGATATCTGGACCAGAATGCAGAAATTTCCAGGTTGGGAGAAGTCATTCTTAAGGTAAACATATATCTCATATGTAAAATGAACTGGAAGTTATTGCCTCTCGTTGTTGTTGATCTTTTCATCAATGAACTTCTCTTTTATTCTAACGAGTCAAACTGGACTGTAAATATGATATAAGTCCTCTTTGTGTGAAATTTCTTCCTGACATGCACCTAAAGTGGATATCTATACAATGTCACCATGTTAAAATGTAAAATGTAAAAATATGACAATGCCATCCTCAATATACAATATCATCATTTTAAAAGAGTTGGAGATATTATACTTTGTTTTGGACAAAAAGCAAAAGATGAACAATGAAAATCAAATCATCATGATCTTTATCATATTGTCTAGTAGGAAGTTTTCCTTATTTCCCTTGATCTTCCAGACTAGATCTATGGGGAACAATAATTTCCATGTCTTATGTCAATCTCCACCTCTTTAACATTGTTCGTCTCTATATTTTGCGGTTGTGAATTGAATCTAGATTTTCCTTTTTGCATCCTAATCTTCAAACTAGCTCCAAAAGTGTTTCCTCATTTTGCAGAGTTCAGTAAAAAGAGAGTGAGAGTGAGTGGAAGAGTGAGCCAAAGACATCAAGGGAGTGAGGGAGGGCTAGTTAGAGAACATTAGGGTGGGAGTGTGAGTAACAGTACTCAAGAAAGAGCCACACACAGAGAGAGAGAGAATCACTATGAAATAGTGCAGATGTTTTAGTAGGTGAAAGATCTATGTTTGCTTGGAAAAATGGGGATTTGGGATGCTATGATAGATAGTATAGATATTTTAGTTGGACACCAACTATTCCTTAACAATCAAGTCTAGTAACTTGAGTTGGATCGAGTCTTTTCTTGACCATTTTATGTGCTTATTGAGTCTGTAGATTGGTTTATTTTTTGAGCCACTGTAGCTTGTTTAAGTATGTACTTATTAAAACATGAGTTATTGGGCTTAAAGCACAATACATAAATTCTATACTACATATTAAAAAATGTACTGCAGCATTGCTTATGCTGTATAATCTAACAATCATGGTCGGGCATATGCATAACATGATTGGAACAGAACAATTTTGTTTTGTGAGAGCGCTACCTGAATATCAACTGGTGTAACTGGGAGGGCTTTAGCATAGCCTCCAACCTATGTCAACTCTTAGCTAGCACGTGCTTGGGTGGCCTGCAATTATATACTATGCGATGCTGGCTTGTGGGCCTATGCTTGCACGTCTTAGAAAATTAGTTGTAGTTGTGCTGTGTTAAACAAAGGGCTTCATGCCATGGTTTAGACGAGGCTTGGAAGTCCATAACACTCTTGACCTAGTTCAGGACTCATAGCATGCAGGCTTATGTGCCTGACACAACAATTGCCAAGCTAGGCTAGCATTGCCTGCACTAAACCTCAAATATCATGTGGCATCTGACAAGTCTAATTCTCTATAATAGTTCATAGATGTTGATCATGGTCTTCTACTGGTGTCCTTTAGATCACACCTTTGATGTCTCATGAATTGGATATTTCAATGTTGTGACAATATCTCTTTGTACGTTGTTAATTTCTTTATGTTTGCTCCAAAAATTAGAAACTTCAAAATTGGAAATAAATTAAGGTTTAATGACCTGAGATTCTATCATATGATTGACATCTGAAGTTAACAAGCTCGCCTGCTGGATCAAAAGACCATGTTAATACATTAGCAAACAAACTATCTTTGATTATATGGTTACTCTTGGGTGTATATAAGAGTAAGCTATGATGTGAAATGGTCACATCTTTTCTTTGTTAATAGTAAACATGATTTCTTATAGGTTTGTTAACAGAATGCTACACTTGGGTCTTCAACAAATTCCAATGGCCTTTTGCTTGTTTAAAGATGAAACCTAGGACAAATAATTGATCATTTTAAAAAGACATGCAGCAAAGAGTAATCTGTCATCCAGACAACAAGATGCATACTAGTAGCAGACTCTTTATTATGAGATTGAATGACTGCCCAAGTTCTCATGGAATTACATCCTGATGTGTGAATATTCTGGGAAAAAAGTAGTTCCTTTCTGGTAAGAAATGGTTTTTTTTATTGGCATGATTACTAAAAAGGCCAAAAAAAGGTTTTGGGAAACAACCAGTTGAAGTATTAGCAGGGAGGGTTACAATGGGCATGTTTTCAGTGTGAACATCTATGTAGTTAATTGCTTGGAGTTCTGATGCAACCGACGTGCTGGTAACGTTAGATAGCCATGGGCTCGGATTGACAAAGACCAACTAGAGATCATGTCATGCCATATATATTCTTCGTATCCTTTGAATTTCAGAAGGTGCAATTCTGAATATAGAGATCATGTTAAACATTCTTCTATCCTCGGAATTTAACAAATTTATAATTTATTTTGATTTGTTCAGAGACTATGTTCTTTCTGTCCAGGGATTTCACTATAGTTAATGAAACCATGCAGGTGAATTAGTTCTCTAGAACTCTAAAATAAATCTAGAAGCTTGCTGTCCGTTTTGGGTGCTTTCAGGCAATTCATTTCCTGTTTAGTCTTGATTATAAATTTCCATGGCTTATCATACATATGAAGTTCATCCTCAATGTAGTCGGAACAACTTTCTATGGTTGCAGGGATGGATTGCACTTCACTTCCCTTGGAAATAGGGTTTTGTTCGAGGAGGTGGTTCGGAAGCTTAAAGACATGGGCTTGAGCCTCGAGACCATGCTTGTGGATCAACCCCTCTTTTATGATATTGACCCCAAAGATCCTCTCAAAACTTTCTGCAACTGAGACTTTCCCACTAGTGCCTATTTTATGCCAATTAGCTTAAGCAAAGAAAAAGTTGTTGGTAGATGAAAAATTTCATGTTAACTGTTTAGCGATGACCTTCGCTCGGATAAAGCAATTGCTTTATCTACTTGCTTGCGGTCCTTTGCACGCCGGTGCCGAATGAAGCTTCTGCCATAGAGGATTCGTACAGGTAAAATGATGCAGCAGGGAAAATTATTATGCATGAAGAGAATCTTTCGATTAAAATATATGGAGATGATTCCACTGGGTTTATGGAAGCAAATTAATTTGGTCATTCAAAATTTTCTAGGCTTGCAGTTGATTGGAGCTGTTCTTAAATCTTTGAATCCAAGCATGGTATGACAGATATGGAAGAAAGCAGTGGGCGCTACGGGGAGAATCTATTTCTCGAGTGTCATCTTTCTTTTCATCTTCGTTTGATGCCTAACATAGGAGTGAAGCAGGTGGTTTTGCTTTCGTAGAACTCGACTGCTTCCTTACCAATCAATGCAGACGGTGGTATAGGTTCTGAGAAAGTATGGCTTCTCTTCAGCATCTATTTTTCTTCCAGAAAACTAAACTGACTCGTAGAATTTAATGCAGCTTGACTTTTGCAATCAAAGCGACGAGAAAAACAAGCTGCTTCACGAGTCCCTCCATCCCTATCATCAACTCTCACTGTATTATAAGAATAATTCTTCTTACGATATTATTCATATATTTTCATGTTTTTAATATGATAATGTTGTGATATGAGGATACGAACAGAACTTGTAGATATGCACAAGTGCCAGTTTGATTCCATCGTCGAAGACTAGAGATGGGACAGGCGACCACTCGTGCTCCATCAGACTGAGATATTTCCAAGTCAAAGTCAAACCTTTAGAGTGTGTGGAGAAGAAAAGCTTCATTTATATTGGTGAGGAAGGGGAGAGCCAAGTAAATGTGATTTTGTGGTCGAGTCTTTCAATCTATTTTGTCTCCTCGGTGAAAGTGAACTACAATTTTCCACCAATTTCTTCCACCCCAAAAAAAGAAAAGAAAAGAAAAGAAAAATCGAAGTCGAGCTCTCGGTCTCTCATCTCATGCATGTTCCAAAATATCCATCGGCCTTATCGTGGAGCAACGACACCGAGTCGTATGAGTTTGATGGTCAAGGTCGACATCGCTGTCCACATTGATTTTTTTCACTGAGACGAAGCTCTTTTGCTGTAATGTCGGACTTCTCAAATGGGTCAATCAATACACACAGCACGCGCAGACTTGCAGGTTACTCAAATCTGATGTGTGGACGATGTAAACCATGGAAATCGAGAAGCTTAATGCTGCTGCGTGGCTGAGCAAGGAACAGATAGATGTGTGTGTGTGTGTGTGTCTCTCTCAAGCAGGGAAGGAAAAGAAAACAAGAGTCAGGGGCTACCTAAAGTGGAGGGGGGGGCGGGGTTCTTCTCGGGCGGCGAGCAGAAGAAAGCGACGGCACGCAGCACCTTCACACAAAAAAGTCCTCCTTTTCATGTCGTCCTCTCCGCTCCACAACTGTAACCCCCACTCCTCCTCCTCCTCTCCCCAGAACAAGAGACGGATAACTTTACTGCAGTAGATGCGCATGCAACATATAGCAGCCACCCCCCATCTCTGACGCTAATTTGCACGGATTATGAAGTCGCAATTATTTGTCTATATGGTTTGAGAATGTCGTCGTTAATTGTTGGACTTTGGCTGTCCAAGGCAACCGGTAAAAGAGAAAGCAAGGGATGAAGCAAGGTTTGGATTCTGCTTGCCGGCCGTGGGAGAATTGCCAGGGAATCTTTGATGATTGCTAGCTAGATTTCAGGAACAGATAGCATAGATTGGAAAGCGAGGAGAAGAAAGAAATGGGGGGCAAGATTGTAATCTCAAGAGTGTACGAGCGCATGCAACGGGATGTAATCGAGCTGATGGTCTTCGTTCCGGGTATTGTCGTGCCTGTCTGCTTGAATTATTTAGCCACCAAAAGTAGATGATTGCCAAGTCACACTCGGTTGCAGTGACTCGAGCACGAAAAGGCAAAAGGGAGACGTCGGCCGGGCGCTTGGGCGGAAGGCCAACCATGGGTGGCAAAAGGTGACGTCTCTTTTGGCCAAAGCAATAAAGGAGCGAGAAAACCCAAAAGCTGTAAGAGTCGCTTTTCAAGCTCAGAAGAAGGATGGGAGAGAGGGAGAGAGGGAGAGAGCGAGAGAGAGAGAGAGAGAGAGAGGCTTGAGCACGGAGGGAGGTTTTAAACAGAGGAGCATAGTTGCTGTTGTGACAAGTACTTTAGCTCTGCTCACCATCCAACAGAGTTGGTCATGGAGATGGGGCGGTACGCCGAGATTGCCGATATCTTTAATCCCTGACGCCTATTTTGTCCTTGCCAACACCACCCTCCCCCTCTCTCTGTCTCTCTCTACTTTCTTCCACAGTAGTTTCCAATAGGCTCAGTCCCAGAACAAGGATACTTGTTTCCTTTTTCTCTCTCTCGTCTTCTTCTCCCAGTGTTTCCAACTATAACGCAAATCCTCTTTACCCATCCATATCCCTTGCCTTTGATCCGCTCCCATCCCTGTGCTGATCCTTGGAAACATGCGGCGGCCGAGATCTGGCTTGTCTCGAGGATAATTAGCCCGAAGAAAAGAACAGTTCTGGTAGCTTTTTCTGGAGTTACCTAGCAAACGTCACTTGCTTTTTCATCTCCGTCCGTCTCTCTCTTTGTTCTGTTCCCTCGTCCTTGAAACACTGTGTTGGCTAGACTGACAGCGCAAGTTCTGGTGCTGGTGATGGAATTCTGGGGCCTGGATGGCCAAGACTTTCCGGAGAGGAAGCAAGAGAGGCGCCACCACTACCAGCAGCAGCACCACCACCACATGCTTCCAGACGATCAGCAGCAGCACCAGGGGAAGTGGGGGCAGGAAGTTAAGAGAGATTGCACGCATTGATAATAGCAAATTGAGCAAATCTGGAGTCGCAAGTGCGGTAGAAGAGGGACAAGGATCTGGATCCCCGGAGGACTCGTTTCCGTCAATTACAACGTCAGCCAAGAGAAAGCGAAGGAGGGGAAGAAGAAGAAGAAGAAGAAGAAGAACAGAGCCGCCAAAAAGCTGTGGCAGTAGCTGCACAAGTACAAGCTACGGAAGGCCACCGTTTGCATCATCTACACCGCCACAACCAGCAGACACGAAGCCGGGGTTTAGCCTTCTCGTCGATTGCCACGGCTTCGTCTTCCGAGTATGCCCATCTTTCGGAGAGGATGGGGGAGCACCGCAGCCACCATGGAAGCCTCGGCTTGCACCAGCTCGCACTCCACCATCACCAACAGCAGCAGGAACGAGAACAGCGGGCACAGACCCACTCGAGGTTGGGAAGGCTGAGGGCCGCCGGCGGGGAGATCGTGGAGGTTCAAGGGGGCCACATTGTGCGGTCCACAGGCCGGAAGGACCGCCACAGCAAGGTGTGCACCGCCAAGGGGCCCCGCGACCGTCGCGTCCGTCTCTCCGCTCACACCGCCATTCAATTCTACGATGTCCAAGACCGCCTTGGCTACGACCGCCCTAGCAAGGCCGTCGATTGGCTCATCAAGAATGCCAAGGCCGCCATCGACCAGCTTGCCGAGATCCCAGCTGCCTGGATCCCCACTGCTGCTGTCACTGCGGACGCCGCCGCCACCTCTACGTCCTGTGCTCCACCGAGCAGCCGATCCCCTGCCACCGAGCATCCTTCTGGGGAGTCCAGCAAGAAGCTAATACCAGTTTCCATGCCAGACTTTCCTACTGCCTTCAGCTTCGGCGGTCCCAGAGGCACCGGTGGAAGCATTAGTTTCCTCCCGCCCTCATTGGACTCCGATCACATTGCCGATACCATCAAGTCCTTCTTCCCGATGGCTGCTGCTGGTGGCACCACCATTTCGCCATCCTCTATCCCTTCGATTGGCTTCCACAACTACCCATCGGACCTTCTCTCGCGAACCAGTGGCCGAACTCAAGACCTCCGCCTCTCTCTCCAATCCTTCCAAGATCCCATCTTTCACAACGCCCAATCCAACCAACAGTACCATAGTCCAACTCCTGCTTACCGTTCTCTACTCGCTGGCTCCTCCCACCTCGGCTTCGACGCTGCCTCACCGGGCTGGGCTGAGCAGAACCAGCGAGTGTCTGAATGGAATGTGGCGGAGACGAGCGGCGGTGCTGGTTTGTACGGATTTGCTTTCAACGTTCCACCACTGCAGGCAGTGCCGCTGCACTCGGTGTTCGGCCCAAGCCAATTTCTCACTCAGAGGGGACCCCTTCAGTCCAGTAACTCGCCTTCGGTCCGTGGATGGGCGGACCCTGCCGCTCCCACATCCGAGCTTCGCATGCAACCCGTGCTCCATCCCTCGGCTGCCTCCATCGGGTTCACATCGGAAGCCGACTTCTCGGGGTTCCATGTTCCGGCACGGATTCAGGGCGAAGAGGAGCACGGCGATGTTCCCGACAAGCCGCCCTCTACTACCTCTGCTTCTTGCCAATGATGGAGCGGAAGAAGAGAACCAGAGCACCCCCGATGACTACCACCCACCCCAGTCGTAATTCCCGCTTTAATCGGTCTATGGATCTCTTCGTTTGTATAAGCCTTGGGTTCTTCTCTTACCTCTGTTTCATGCTTTTCTGCTTTCGATCGTTTGCCATGATGAGTCTAGGTTGCCGTGACAGTCGTAGTTGCTTCTTGTTGTCGTCATGTTTTCTTCCAGCTATAGCCGAATCAAAGGTGATGGAGTTACTCTCCTTTAAGCAAATCTTCCGAATCGAGCAAGTAATGAAGAGCGTAAGACAATATTTTCCTTCTTTCATATGAGGAGTTCTCTCTCACTCCGATAAGGAGGAGATGAAGGGAAGCGTCGAACTGCACGTTGAATCGTGCCGGAGGAACAACTGACGGCAGTATCTACAGCGTACTCGAAGACTCGAACGACCAACCAAAAGAGACGGATTCCATTCGTTCCATTTGAGGACATCAAGGAGAGGTCTCTTTCTATGAACAGAAGCAGCGGCTCGTATTGTAATGCTCGCCTTGGTGCTGGGAAATAATGCCAAATCTAATGACTCGTCTCTCTCGACATGTTCATCGAATGATCATAAATTTAAAGACTTTACTATGAATATGAACTGTACATCGAGTCTTCAAACACGGACTCGAATTCAATACGAAAAGATGTAGAGAAATCTATTTCATCCAAGCAAAGAATACGCTACATAGAATCCGAGGAGCAGATAGAACTATTTCGGGCGTACCAAAGAAAATTGCAATGATAGGATAGCTTTAATGTTAGATTGGCACATAAACCAAAGGTAAGGTTGCCTACAGACAACAGACGTTGTTTCGCACTCTTATAAGTCGAAGCTGCTTGTCTGTTTGCAATGGAGTTTGCTCCTCTGGAGATCATCAAGTACGCGATGACAAGAAAGTGCGGTGTGCGTCGGTGTGCGTGCAGTGGATACCACCATTTAAAGGCAACAAAACATACGGAGCATTTATTTCTAATCTTAATTGGGATAACAAGTCTCAATTCATCTTCAAATCATTTTCCTGACTTCAATTTTTGCAGGAGAGCTGTAGTCAATTCTATATATTTACGAGGCTTAGTTTGTTGGCTTTTCTTTTCCCTTACTCCTTTGAGAACATTTCTCCCAAGTAATCTGCTAAATTTCTAATTTGTTGCATGGCTGGCTTGTATCTACCGATTGAATCCTTCTTACCGGGTGAATCAAGAGATAGGACATATTCTGATACTATCCTCACAGCGACAGTTAGAAGTCACGTCGGTGCCAATGTGGAGCCTCAATAATGACATGGTACATTGGACACCTCGGACTCGAACGGATGACTGCCTGCTCCTGCGTTATTCGAAGTCGTCCAAGACGAGATCACATAATATAAAGTCGCTCCGAAAAGCTCAGAATAGTACCGCACGGTGTGGAACCATACAGGTCAGTCGAAACCATGTACGATCGATCTTCATTTGTAGATATAAAAGCCAACATCTTGATCAGCGTCAGGAGTCGAACTTCGAATACTCAAACTCTCCCTAACACCACTCAATATTGATTTATGTTTTGGATGAGTCAAGTCGAGAATTCTCCCATCCGACTTTGGCCTGTGTGTAGAAACTTGACGAGGAAGAAGCAACAACACGACAAGGGAAGAAGAACAACTCCATGCTTTATCTCGGATCGATCAGGAGATAAAAGCCTGGACCCAACCTAATGTTGACCATCATCGTTCAAGCAATCACATGAGTGTCTCTGCACACTCAGGACCAAGCTATGTTGACCCATTGGCCGAGACATAAAGTTTCTCAACAAGGAGGATGGTTGGGAATTAGGTAATAGTGACGAGCTTATCTGCAGCTGACGAGAATGTAGAAGCACTTGAGTTGCAGTCTACGATAACATTACAAATTTTAACATTTCGATCAGTTTCATATAGAAAAAAATTAAGATTAACTTTTAAAATTTTGATGTATACTATTATCAACCTATATTTTGATCAGGCACGAGTCATGACATGATACCAGTGTCATGACATTGGGTATCAATGGAGTCTCCTCACGACGTGAAGACGAGTCGTCTCACTCGTCAAGTTTTTGCCGGACAGCGTGTCGACTTTTTCCGTCGAAACTCATCATGCATCCTTCATCTCCCTCTCTCTGATCAAACAAAGCAACCTGAATGCGACGTAACGGCAGCCATTTGCGTCGGTAAGAAGAAGAAGAGAGACGAGCTCGGGGTGGGTAGATGAATCGGCATCATCACCATACGGGAGAAGATGAGGCGTCGTTGTCGCGGGAGGCACTTAGTAGATGGGGATTCCATATGGCCGGCCACATGAGCTGTTCCCGTCGCTGGAAGAGACAACTTGTGTTGTTGTTAATTACGTGTTAAGCTTGATTACAAAATCTATCTACACGAGGTTTGATTTGTTTGCGAAAACACTCTTAAAAGAGACGTGGTCAGCTTCGACCACACGAGTAATTTAATTATTCATCATTAAAATTTGTTGAAAGCATAAAACTTTGGGTCTCTGTAATTTATCGAATGCTATGTTTGTTGAAATATTAAATTAGATTTTGTGATTCGATGTGATCTCAGTATATCAAACGTTTGACATATGAATTGGACGGAGAGATGAAATTGAACAAACAATAAAAAATTCAAGATATGAAAGATGGTAAGTTTTATTTACGTTTTTTTTATTTTGAATTATTTCTCATATTCTCTCTCTTATGTGATTTTTTTAAATATTTATCATCATTTTCGGATCAAACCCTACAAAACTACGTCAAGAGCGAGCATTCCCGTAAAGGTCCCTCTGATACTTAATTCAGGATTATAAAGATTCGACTAGATAATGAGTCTATTTGAGAATAAATGTTACGAGAGAGTTTTAATCCACAAGGTATCTTACTATAGTGAGGTATAAGGACATGGTTAAATGCTTGAAACAGTAATGCACTTCCTCCAACATTAGATATCCCGGAGACTATGACATAATGGTTGACTGTGTAGCATTGAACTCAAAGTTGGATCTCGTGTATCAGTTTTCAGATGACTTAAATCGATCACCACATTGTTCGGAGGGTGATGACACATCGATGTATTATATATGACAAAGAGGTGTTGGCCGATAGAAAATTTCATGAGCATATATGCTGGTTTATGCATTGTAATTTACTCTTTGTTGCATAGAAACAAGTATATACTTGCCTGATTTTGAGTGTCAAATCACTCACTTTGATATAGATGCACAAAATTGCATTACTATTACTTCAAATATGAATACAAATAAAATTTTGTTCCTCGTAATTAATCGATGGACTGTGGCATATTAGCCTCTAAACATATGATAGAAAATATTCTGACAATCAATCTCATCCCATCAATTAATCATCACAGGAGTGTTAATATGGAAATCAAAGGCCCAATCCACCCCATAGAACAATGGCATGAAGGTAGGTATGGCCTATCGACTCTTGTGGATGATAATCCATGAGAGGCCATTTGGGCTGACCTTGTCAACCTTCGAAAACAACGACCTATGAGTAACCATTTGGGTCTACCCCTCGTTGGTCGGCCCCCGTGGACAAAACATCATGTGGAAGGTGTTATGGTCGTTACAGGCCTATCGCCCTCATGGACAAAACACTAGAGGAGATGCGTTATGACTGTTATAAGTGATTTTCGAACGAAAGACAAAGCGTTACGATTGTTACAAGTGATTCTCTTGATCGGACAGATATAAAAGCCAACCTTCGACACAAGCCCAAGGGTCGAATCACTCTAAAAAATAACCTATTTACACTATAAATCACCCCAAAGCTAACATGAGTATCGAATGGGTCGAATCAGAAAATACCTCTTGATGCTGATATTTGTGCAACAACTGGGTTAACCATCGATATGCTTCTCACGATAATCTATTTTACATTATTCAAGCAGGAGGTAAAGGGAGATTGAGACATAATTAGAGAAAAATTAAGGAGGCTCTTCCTCGTTTAAAATATTTATAATCGATGAGCATCAAATTCCGAATGCCTTCCGTTAGAGCTACTCTTACTTCAGCGCCTCCCTTGATGACACTGATTTAGTAGCTTCGGTATTTATTATTAGGTAATTTGGTATAAACTATATCAGAAATATACACTTTTTTTTCATAGAGTTATGCTGAATCTGAATAATGTAAGCATAATGTAGTTCAGAATCAATATAATACTGAATCGAATTTTATTTTTCTTTCGAATTTGACTCAAGTAACCAAATGCGGGTTTGGTCAGAAAAGAAGAGGAAAACTTAAAATAGATTTCATAAATAGAATCTCAAAACTAAGGCTCTTATTTAGAGGGACGTATGAGATAGATACTTTTCAGGTTCAAGAGGATCATCCACAGCCAATACACACAATAACTTCGATTCATGATGCACAATAAGTTTGTGAATTTTAATGTCTTTAGCTACTAAATCATTTCCGATCAACTCTCGATGTTTTTGTGCGGCATCTGACACTGGTCTTTCTTTGATCATTTGGTTCTTTTCGAATGCCCATGAATTCTTTTGATTTATTATCGAGTCTAGTCGAAAACAAAAATTATAAGCGGCTCTTAACTAATGTGGAATTATTTCTTAGTCCTACATATATATATACATATAGTTTTGCTAAAAGATGCAAAGAGACGAGCAATTGCTTTTCTTACGTGGAAGGAGGACAATAAAAATCACATCTTGGTAGGTATAGTGGAACATCCATTCATGGGCAGCTACAACTTCACTTGAGTTCAGATGTGAGAAACTATGGTGAGCTCTATCAACTCAATGATTGTATATGACAGGAGCATGTTTCGCAGTACTGCCGGTGCATGTATTTGCTACCACCGTGCATTAATTGTGAGACCTCTTCTGCGTTCCCTTTCCATTCACGTTGGTTCCATCCATACGTTCTATAATTTCCAACAGCTATGCTTTATGCCTGCAATCTCTCTCTCTCTCTCTCTCTCTCTCTCGTCTTCCCTCATCATCCGTTGGTCCAATCCTCGTGTCTCAGTCATTCCATGATGGTTCGCAATTGATGAATTGCAATTATTAGTGTTACGATTCACAAAGTCTGGCAAGTTTCAGCGTCAATCACGTATGTAAACATACACAGTCAACAACAGGAATTTTCTGCGTGCGCTTCTTCCGAAGACTCCGATTTCTTATCGCTTTCCGATCCCATTAAATATGATTTGGATGGGCTCCGCAATGATGCCATCCACCACAACAATGTATCTGATATGCTACTCTAAAGATTCCAGTTGAAAGTGCATCCGACAGAGGAATATGAACGTATGTAGGCTTTACAGTGAAGGAGTCGTCGTCCATTTCCTCCGAGTGTCTCTCTCTCTCTCTCTCTCTCTCTCTCTCTCCTATCCCGTTCTCAGAATTCTATGGATGTATAGGAAGTGTTATCCCATCGTTCCTCCTACAAATATGGCGTTTCTTTCCCTGTGGAAAATGCTCTACATATCGAACACAGGCTCGAAGCTGGCAGAAGAAGCATGGAGGGGGAGGAGGAGGGGAGGAACGAAGGTGTAAAGGTGGTGGGACGCTGGAAGCAAAAGCAGTATCGGAGAAAAAAAGGAGAGCGCACATATGTGATCGATGCATGTGAAGGAGCATAAAACAAGGCTGTAAGTGGCGTGCGAGCAGTGCACATGGAAGAACGTGATTTGAATCCACGGTCTTCCCTCCTCCTCCTTCCTCCTCCTCCTCTATCATTCCCCCACACCCTTGTTAGCCCACCTCTTCATCGCATCGCCATTATTATACTGGCCACCGGGCATCCTTTCCTTGTAGCTCCGGTAGTGTAGTTTATATGTGTATTGTGCGGAAGAGAAGCGCATGAGAAAAGAAGCTATTCGACAAATAAACAAACACCCAAAGTGCACACAGCCCACTCCCACCTTCGGAGGCCTCATGTTGTGGTCACATCAGCATGTGGCGCCAGTTAATATAACTGTTCTCTTGTGTTACTACTGCTGAGCCCCAACTCTCACGCATCCTCCCTGCCCTCTACCTCCACCCAGCTGTTGCTAGCTGTCCCTCTTCTCCTTGTCATGTGACGCTCTCCTCCTCCTCCTCCTCCGATGCCTGCCTTCAATCATCTTCGACGAGGGAAACCCACTGCCAATGCGCCACAGCAGCAACGGCGGTACGAGAGCGTTCCTCGTTCCTTGTGAGGAGATGGATAGACCGAGTCATCGCCTTTTTGCCACTACAACACCATAATTCTCACTGAATTCTTGTGCCTCGATCTTCGCATTGCCTCTTATCATCATCGGTTCCTGCCTTGTAGTATTTGCATTATCTTTTTTCTTCCTTGGCTTCAGCGAATGGCGCAGTTGCCTCCTAAGATTCCCCACGCCGCAACCAACTGGCACGGTTCTGTCCACCACAAGAACTTTTGCATGGGCACTGCAGACTCGTGGGTGGACGAATTCCTCGACTTTTCTGCCGCCAAGCGCGCGGCGCACCGGAGGTCGGCGAGCGATTCGATCGCGTTCCTGGAGGCACCGGTGGAGAGTGTTGGCGTTGGCGTCGGCGGCCATGAGTTCGGCCGGCTCGATGATGACCAGCTGATGTCAATGTTCTCGGACGAGGCGCCACATTCGCCGTCTGACGCCGTGCCTATCGACTCCTCGAACCCACTGCGAGCATCGGATGACAACCATACCGAGGGGGAGAAGATAGAAGAGAAACAGCGGATATTCGAGGCGCATAATGTTTCGCAGATTGGGCGATGTGCGGAAGCCAAATTGGCTGCTGGTTCAGAGCAAAATTTTGACCCCAAGAGGGTCAAGAGGTGAGCATCGAAACCTCAATGTAGTCCACGGCTGACTGTTTCTCGTGGCCAATCAAATTAACCTCACAAATCCCCAATTTTATCTCTCTTCTTTCTCGAGCAGGATATTGGCAAATCGGCAATCAGCGCAGAGATCCCGAGTGAGGAAGCTGCAGTACATCTCGGAGCTGGAAAGAAGCGTTACTTCATTGGAGGTACTTGGATCCTCGAAGCACTGTACTTACATGACAAATTATACGACTGTGGTGCCGTAGATGAATCAAAAGCTAATTCATACCATACCATGACATGACATGAATTCTCGACATCGGGCTTCCTTCTTTTGCCGCTGATCCGAAGACCGAGGTGTCAGCATTGTCCCCTCGAGTAGCTTTCCTCGATCAGCAGCGATCTCTCCTGACCATGGGCAACAGCCACCTCAAGCAACGAATTGCTGCTCTCGCGCAGGATAAGATCTTCAAGGACGGTAAGTCTGCATGACTTGGTGTCACCATTGCAAAGCACCAAGGCCTTTTAGAGATGGATAGCATCTGGTAAATCGGATGGCAATCTATGTAGCTTTTCTATAGAAAGGGTAAATTTTATGTTAGGATCGTGTGAGAAGGATCTATAGAAATGTGATTTATATACGCAAACGCAGCTCACCAGGAGGCACTGAAGAAGGAGATAGAGAGGCTGAGACAAGTCTACTACCAGCAGAGCCTCAAGAAGATGGCAGATGCTACCACCACTGACACCACCTTGCGCAGCAGCTGCAATGCAGCAGCCACCGACTGTGCCCCTACCACGTGAGAGATGAACCGAAGGTGGCAGTAATCGGCCGGCCCTGTTTCCTTGACTTGGTAGGAGCAGGAAGTCGTAGTTATATAATGGCTGTAGCCTAATTTTCCCAGTGTAATTTATTTTAGTTACACCAACTGTAACTGCCATTCTAAGTTCATTCGAGTCCTTCGTGATGTGGGGGTGAAAGGGATGGGATGTAATGCATGGATAGTGCCGGAGAGAGGCTTGTCGGGGTGCTCTTTGTACCATTAATGCGTGTTCCTTTCATGGTTGCAGTGCATGTGATCTCTTCTTCTGGGAGGACAGGGGAGAAGCTTGCTTTCCTTTCTCCTCCCTCTTGTTTCTTCTCCCTTTTTCTTGGTTTTGTGGGTTTATTAACTTGTTCAGCTGTCATCTGAACCATGCATTTGTGTTTTTAGAGTCCAGAAATGGAGGAGAAAAGCGATGTTGTTGCAGGAGAACTTGTGGAATTAATAAAACTATAGCTGGTGGGCACTTTGTTCCTTGTTGAAATGGAAGTGATGGTGGCATTCCTTGTTAGATATCTGTGTTATCAACACTGTCAAAATTCTCTTTTTGCTGTGGTGGGGGGACTTGTCCTCCATTTCTCCTCGTACAGTATTCTCCAAACACAAATATATTGGACCGGATGAACTTTGGATGCTGAGCTCCTCACAAAAATCATACCTGTATTTGCAGCTGATGTTATTAAATTATTTACCCAAGATTTTTATAGGTTCAAGTGCAAGAATAAAACAGAAAACATAGAAATAAGAAAGATTATAACTTCATCAGATCAAATACATGATATTAATATTCTTGATTTAAAGATGATAATCTCTCTTGTTGATGATTTTTTTTATTGATAGGCTTCGATTCTTATAAAAATAAATAAATATTTAAAATCTTTTTTTTTTTTTTTGCCTTTGCTTCTCTTTCTGCTTGTTGAGTGTAGACATGATATTATCACATGATGTAAAATATCCTTAAATTAATCAGATTTATTTTATTAACAAATTAATTAAATTACTCCTACATAAAAAGATATATTTTTTATAGATTTAAAAAATAAATTCAACATTAAACACCTTTGAAAGTTTATTTTTGCATATTAAGAATTCGTTTAGTAATCTTTTTTACATTTTATATAATTTTGTTTTTTTCAAAATAAATATTTATTTCTATGTTGATCCCATGGAACTAGGAATTCTATAGTGTTAGCAATTTGGGAAAAGAAATTGATAAGATATTGTATGATACGAAATTCTCAAAAAAAAAAAAAAAAGGGTTCTTTCTTTTGATATCCGAGTTTCATCTGAAGCTGAAAATTATTCACTCGAAAAAGGAACTTTCTCTTTTGAAATCTTAATTCTCAATATCTCTCGATTGTGTTCTCACCTCAAGCCCTACCATCAAAAGTCAACCCACGAACATGACTGCCTTGGTTCTCTAAACATCAAGATCAAACCACTTGACATACAAGATTATAAGATATCAATAAACTTCTCTAAATTCACCTAAGTTCTACATGAATGCTGCTTGCCTTCCCTGACAAACACCTCTTACGAATCGGCACGTCTCCATAGATTAAAAGACATGAGACGCAACCAAATTTAGCTCAAGGATCCATTAGAATGTCCGCTATACCTAAGAGAATCTAACATGTCACGAAATCCAAATGCTGGAGGCCATCTCTACTGGGATTACTCCTGTTGACCAGACAAACATGCCGGAGCTACGCATTCCGATGAAGATGCTCCGATCCATTCCATAATCCTTGGTCCATGTACCCTGCTGCGTGGTCGAGATGGCAGTGGTGGATCCGTAGCATCACCCATGCTCCCCAGAAAGAACTGAGCGAGCAATGGTGTCACTGTGGACATGGCCAAAATAGAGAAGAAAGAGTAGCATCAAGGCTGGTCT
Organism: Musa itinerans; assembly: GCA_001649415.1. Taxonomy (NCBI): domain Eukaryota; kingdom Viridiplantae; phylum Streptophyta; class Magnoliopsida; order Zingiberales; family Musaceae; genus Musa; species Musa itinerans. Next base: position 41,902 of record LVTN01000792.1, read on the forward strand.
TGTCTCCAATAATCCACAGTGCTAAATGAGTCTCTGGTGCTCTCAGTGGTGAAGGATGAATCGTCCGAGCTTGTAAAAAGAGTCCAATCACTAGATGTAGCATCAGAAAATTCCATACTCCATGTATCCAGATATGTTCGATTTGGCAGCATGTTTCTGCTTGAGGGTCTTGGGATGTACTCGGCACCTTGGTACGTGAAATCTTCATTTTCCTTTACGGGATCAGTTCCCAGGTGCATTGAATATTCTGAGGCACACAAGATTTCATTTTGCATCTGTTGGCCATTTCTCAAATCTTTCTTGCTCTTCCATGTCCATGTTGGAGGCCTTGATAGCGATTTCCCAGTATAAGCTCGAGGGGGACGTGGGAAAGATCTGAGGATTAAATGATTTAGCAAATTGACAAGAATCAATCCACTATTTCACCAAAATAGACAACATACCTTGAATAGAAAAGCATGTATGCACCTTCAGACATCACTTGACTCAATGGTACTGGTTGCACCTGGTTTAAGAAAGAGATAAGATCAGAAAAGTATTATCAAGCTTAACTGAAGAAATTATTCTGACATGCTTGTTCCTTCTAGTTAGATATGCAAGAATTGATGAAATTTGTTCTCGTAATCATAATTAACTCATCAGTTAACAGCTTAAAATGAGCAATAGATGGAGGTGTCCATCCAGGATGAGCAATATACCATTGTCTCCATTATAAGATTGGCAAAACTTTTGAGATTTCGTTCAGCAGCATCTATTGAAGATTCTGACTGATTACTACGTATCATTGCTAATTATCGTGTATATCATCGTGCACCAGCATGACACTACGACGGCATTGAAGCTCACAAGGATAACTAATCCCTTTTACCTGTACAATTGTAGCTTTTCCTATGTCTAACATGTCTGATAAACCCATCAGGAAATATGTTTCAATAATAATCATACTATATAGATAACTGGCAAGAGATGACAGGAAGTAAACTGAAGTATCATGCCAATTAGTATTGTTTTCCTCAAGGTTTCAAATACCGGTAAAATGATGATGTGTACTGATCAATTTATACCGGTCTGACAAAGGATCAGTACAGGAATATATAAGCCAGTACTGGTCGTATGATGATACAATACCAGACTGACCTGTTGCCAAAACCATTATCGGATCAAGATTTAAAATTTTGAATCTTCAATGTTTTTTGTCAACTAATAAAGTAAAGACACCCCAAAATTTTGGTATATTTAAAAAGAAATGTTCAAAAGCCGAGCACCAAATACATGAAACATGTAATATGAAAATGAGGCATTGTTTGCAAACTGAAATGGATGATAAGTTATGTGTAGATAAATTTACAGAATAATGTCTCACACGTAGCTGGTCTGCTTGGTGAAATAGACAACAGGCATCAAAAGCATGTGATACACTAATAATGCCACAAATCAAGATCATGCAGCATAAACTGATTTAATAAACTCTAGTTACCTCAGAGTCATCAATTTTGAACCATGTCCCTTCCAGATCTTTAACATACGAAACATAATGCCCAGAAAATGATGCATTGAAGGCGTCCAAGTGCACGACAACCGCGTACAACAGGTAAAGGGGAGGATTGTCAGCAGTCCCAGTCATAAATGGAATCATGTCCAGCATGTCAGGAAAGGTAACACATTTATTGATTTTGCCATACTTCCCTGTCTAATTAAGATAAAGAACAACAATGCACTGTGAGAGACGGGGTCAGGGTACCATGCATTAGATGCACAGGAGAAGTTCTAACTGAGGTCAATTTTTTTTACAGGCTAATGTTAGTGACAAGGAATATTGTCAACAATATTTAAGGTCATGCAAGAATTGCTCTCCGATATATCATGCAACATGTTTGTTATCATGTGCTGAAAACACACAAGGATATTGAGCAATACCATCATGTATCACCTAGAACAGAAAGCATAATGGTACATGAATGAAACAAGAAATTTCAAATGACCTACGAAAAGAGTGCTTCTAATAAAATGAAAAGGTACCACATTTATGTTTCACATGCACTGGACTTTGTAGTAACCAACAGAGCAATTACTAAAGTCCATCTGTTCAGCAACTTAATACCTGGAATCTCTTCAAAACTATAGTTAGTATGTTTGGCACCTCATGTACGCTCAACTGCTTTCTGGCTTTAACGTATGTTGAACACCTATGTTACAAATAGAACAATCTAATCAGCTGTGACAAACAACAAACTAAGTCAAATACATAAAGTAGGACTATTGATCAAACCTTCCACATCTGTACATGTTCTCTCCATCCAAATCTTCAGGAGCAGTAAATTGTGTGAGAGCATCTTCCAGTGACTCAACCCATCCATGTATCTCCAGAGTAAGATCCATAATGCGCTCATATCGTTCAGACTCAAGATGGCATCTTAGGCACTTAACCTTGATTCATTTTTGGTTCCTTAGTTAGAACTGAATGTAATTTATTATTAAGCCATGAAGATCAAACTAAGCCAACAAAAGGAATTTTGCAGGAAGTTAAAGTGAGATCAATGACCTTTGATTTTAGGCGACCACCAAATATCTGTTGTATAAGTGTAGTTTCTTGCAACCTTGGATCAATTTCCTTCTCACCACCCAGTCTCTCGAGACACACAGACTGCATCTGCATGACTAGAAGCCTGGTTTTGCACCAAGATACATCAATAGGACTCCTTCAGAAGGTTGATGTTGGAAATTGTGCATAGATAAATTGAACTAGCATAAAAAAAAAGGTGCTATTAGACTGGACAGGTTGTTACCAAGACCCAATCTCATGCAGTCACAGAAGGATGGGCTCAGTCTATGATTTCTTACTCTTAGGTTGAGTTAGGGCTTATTTTATATTTGATATCAGGAAAAAAAAAGAATGAAATAATCAGTCACTATCTAGGATGGCTTGTCTCAGATTTCATCTTACTACCGGCCCAAAGCAGTACCAACATCTTCAGCCATAGTCTATCTAGACCCCAGAGTGTTAACCCTTCTTAGGCTGATGCTCAGTCCAGCTTGAACAGATTATTGCATCCCTTTTCTGAAGTGTAATGCATGAAGAACTTAGAAAGTAACAAATAAAGGAACACAAAAGGGGTGGCATTTTCGTTTGCTACACCTTAGGAATTCATGTGCATCTTCTTGGTTTCCACCACCCATGCGGCAACCAATATTTCTCATATTTGAAAGGATTCTACTGGGAGACAAAGGGCCACCTCCTTCACGCAACATTGAAACATGTTGCTCAAGTTCGCACATGAGGCACCATTCTTTGACACGGCCTAATAAATGGAAAACAATTGAGACAAAGCAATTCAGATGAAGTGACATAACTTCTGATGTTTTTTGCTCAGAAAAATAAGTATGAGAGTCAAAATTACAGGTTCTCGAATGCGATCTCTGAAGTAAGTAGACCATAAGAGGTTTTGTGCCAGTGAGACATTGCAAAACAGCATTAGCATAACAACTGCAATATACAAAGTGGCAGGAGTTAAATAGAGAAATTGCTAGAGAACATTACAAAACAAAACCAAAACACAGTTATGCATGTGCATTATTTTATTTTGGAATAGGCACATCAACCACATGTGCAAGGTCATAAACACTAAGATGTGTGTGTTTTCGTTGTTGTTGTAATGTATTTAAAAACCAACGATATAAAAAGATAACTCAAATTATATGCAATCTGATCTCGTCTTTACTTGCTCTTGGTAGATACCATATATACCATTAGTATTTATCTTGGAACATAAAACATGCTCCCAAAGTTATTGATGTTCTGTTTCCAGTAACCTCATGTCTCTAATCCTCTTGAACACCATAAGCTGAGCTAAATAAAAAAAAAATATCCATGCAGATATCTAGATATCCATGTTAAATGATCAGAAAATGAAAAAATGTTCCAAAATGGTCCTTTGAATGTAAATATTCACTACAACCCACAAATTTGTGCTGTATTTCTTCTAGTTGACTAATTGGCTGGCACATACATTGCACATGTCACAGACACACAAACCATAGGATTCATGATAACAGATGACATTTTTCCCAGAATGGGTAATAAACAGATACAACCTGAAATACAACATCAAAAGATCCGAATGAAGGTGTAAAAAACTCATTCCAAAATCACAGTTGATAACATGGAGCATTACATGGATAGCAATGGAGCTCAACAACAATAATTAGATCAGCTATAGATAAGTCCTTTTTTATGTACCGACCATAGATGATCCAACTACAAAGTCGACTGATTAAGGTTTTAAAAAATCAGGTGGGAACTCAGTAAGAACAACTGGGTTGGATGATTTGGATCGAGATTTAGGGTTTCAAACAAATAAAATAAATACCAAGAAAACTAATGCATCAAAGAACCTAAATGTATTTTAAAAAATTGAAAATTAAAAATTTAGAAATACAAAAGAATATGCTAAAGAATACAACATAGTTGCTTGGTGATCATGCTTTGATCCAAATTGGACCTAGGCATTCGATTAGTGAGGTCCCTTGGCCAACTTGGGAATGTCTTCAATTTATCCCTATCCACAATGGCTTTTCCCTAACTATGCACAGATATATGTCTATCATGTCGACAACAAATGCATTTAAATCTGAGTCCAGCATTATAAAATTTCAAAACTACTATAGATGTAAAAGATAAGGTGCATGCTGCATTTTTATTATGTTTTTCCAATAATGGATAAGTAATTTACAAGCTAGAAAAACTTTATGCAAAAAATTATAAATTTCGAAAGCAGCTCGAGTCATTTATAAATATCTTCTTTTATCCAAAACCAAAATTTTGAAACATAACCATTTATCTATAAGAACTATAATTTAGTGTTAGTTAATGATAATGCCTTCCAAGGTTCGCAATATCGTACCGTACCGATGTTTAGACCTGGGCTCGGTATGGTACGGTACGGTGTATCGAGCGATATACCCAGGGCACTGTTGCAGTGCTACAGTGTATTACTGCAGTGCACTGTTACTGCTACTATAGCGCTGCTGCGCTGCAACTGCTACAGTGCACTATACTGCTACAATGCTACAGTACACTGCTACGGTCGAAACCGGTACATATCACCGATAGCGGGCGGTACACATACCGGTAGCCTATCGACTGATACGTACCGCCCGTACCGGACGGTACAGTTTGGTATTACAGACCCTGATGCCTTCAAGGTAATTTGCACAGCTACCTTCACATGCTCAAATTAGTTTGCATGGCCACCTCTAAGCCAGATGACAGCCCCCGTAGTTAAATTCTGAACTCCATTACAAAATCTGGAAGCTATGAAGCATGACATGGACAGAAGATATACGTACAAACACAGCAACTTGTTGAAAAGCAGGATGCAACACAATGCAGCATAAATATGACCACTAGTGAGTACATATTTGTCTATATATTGCTAAGAGGATTTCGGGAAGTCCCTCATTGTCTAAGCTAGAATCTTGGTGCCAATTTCAAATTATGAAATCTACAAAGGAGACCTCTATTTTGAGTTAAACTACCTACTATTGATAAGATAACAGTTAGAGGACGACAATGATGATCATGAAAGTGATGATTATGAATATTAATCTGTATTTAGGAAGAAAATGATGATAATGAAAGTGATGATTAAGAATACTAATCTGTATTTGGTTATTGTCATTAATTGACTGAAGACAAAATTCCCAAAAGAAACTAAATTATTAAATTCACAACATTATCCATAATAACTTGGTTTTCCTTGGGCTTAAATTTTATTACTTGATTCATGTAATTATATTGTTTCAAAACCTAGTCCAAGAATATTCAGTTGCAGTACATAAAGGTCCAACCAGGATAAGAGACCTTGATTGTCCGTACAAAGAAACCCGAACATTAATTCTCGGATCACAAAATAGAATTCAAAATGTTAGTATAGCCAAGATGAGAATATTGAGGCGAACGCATAGGATTGCCAAAAAGACAATATAAATATATTTTAATTCATGAACAATTAAATATAATCCCTGATAGATGACAAAATGAGAAAAAAATCATTTATAATGATATGGACATGGTGAAAGGATATCTATTGATATTTTGATTAGACGAGGTAAGTTGATTAAGATTAGTGGTGCAAGGAGAGGTACTGGGAGCATTAAGAAAATTTTATCATAAATAATAAAAAACATAATTGCTCTTAATTTAACTAGGAATATTGTATGATATGGAGCTCAACGAACGATAAAAGATCTATGTATCCAACCCTAAATGGTTGAGACATCCACCAAGGAACTTCAAACTACTACAATTCTTCAAAAAATTGAAGGTTTCTTTAGCAACAAATTTTGTCCATTTTTGAGGGGATAACTTAAGATGAGTATTGAGACAAACTATGATTCCAACAACATAGATTTTGGGTCAATAAATGCAATCAATTTTTGCCATTATAGAGATTGCACATAGATAACCCAAGCATACAATCCTTACAATCCCATATTTCTCCCTTTTCAGCTTAATTCTCTTTCTAAAAGAAATAAATATTTTTATGTAAATATCTAGAATTTAAGCTGGTATATCAGGAAGTAACAAATCAATCCTCTCACAACCTTACAGCAGAAAGCTTGCTTCTTTAGCAAGCCTCGTACAAATTTGCTCATGAATTGTATATAGAATAATGAAATATGTCACAAACTGTTTTTCATGAATAAAGATCCCACTAGAAAAAATGATTTAAATAAGAATTTGTTAAGTCATACCTATTTCCACAATTAAGAAGCCCCCTAGGATATATGCCCCCCTCTTTACATTGAAAGAACTTGACAAGATCCTCGTACGGAAACAACATCTGAGAAACCTGAAGTTTCAGTAATCAAAAGGCAGAGATTTAGTAGTCCAAAGAAATTCATCATTTTTAAGTCCAAGAACACATTATTTAGAACAAACCTTATTTTTTTTATTATAATTTTTTGATCCAACAAGATTCCATTTAAGAACTTTAGAAGTCTTCTCTGCAGCAGCCAAACTCCCTTCAATGCTTGGGTTCTTGTTGAGGTCCTGTAAGTGATTGTCTAAGGAAGCAATCTTATGTGGAATTTCTGCATCATGTTTTGAGAAATAAGAATAAGAAATAAATATGAATAAGAATCCACAATTCATAAAAATTATAAGGAAGTCATGTTTATCCTACTAGATCCTTGTTCCTTGTCGCTATTTCTTCCGGGTCCTTGAGAACGGTATTCTCTTGAACCATTCTCTGGTAACTTTTGCATCAAGGGAGTGGAATGCCTCAAAGTGTAGGGGGGTTTTCTGAACATCATGCTTTGTTTTGTTGAATGCTCATCAGGGTAACTATCACGGACTGCTTCATTAGCAGAAGACAAACCAGCCTCCAAAGTGTCAACTTTCTCTGTATTGATATTTGCACCACTTTGGCATTCAGTTATCACATGTTTATCCAAATGAAAAAGGGATGACGATTCAGGGGAACCTTTTTGTTTCAATCCTTTTCTCGTTTCACCTGCTGACTTATCATGCTGGTTCATTGCATTTCTGACATTAGATGAATTGTTGTTATCTTTATTTAAAAGGACTTCGCTAGAGGTAGCAGTTAAGCTTCCATATCCTAACTGAAACCACCACAAGTACATAAGCATGGTCATAAGAAACTGCTTAACAAAAAAACTAACAAATTGCTTCTTGAAAGCACATACAATATGAACTTAAATAATAAGAACCTTTTGTTCTATAGGGGCATCTGCTGGAGAAATCTCAGTAAAATGGTCGGCAAATGAGGCTTGAGCAAAAGAATCATGGCCATAGTCTTGGACACATGCATGTGTAGCAATTTCATCATTAGTAGGTTTAGCTCCTTTTGATTTATTAACAACCCCCTTGTCTGATGTTTTCCTTCCCATCTCTGAATTTTCAGATGTTTCAATGGCAATAGAGGAAGGATCATCCATGTCATTACGAAGATTGGCATGAGTAATCTCTTTAACACCATTGCCAGGGAAAGAAGATTTGTGATGAACTGTCTCTGGAAGAATTAGGCCAGCAGAAACATTCACAGAACTACCATGCCAGTGATGACATTCATGCTTGTGAGCCCGTCTCCAGTGAATTATTTGACATTTTCCAGAACTGAAAATATACAATAATTGAATAACTTTAAGATGCAGAAACAATAAAAGTTGTTCACCGGAGCAAATAAACAAGAATTGATTTTATCCTTACAAATAAAGAAGTCATTTGTGTGACTTGAGTCATGATCATCAGTAGGTCACAAAAATGCAATCTTACTGTTATATCAATGCCAGCCCTCTTGGCAAAATGTTTTTGGATATACGAATAATGTATAGATGTAAAAAAATATAATAAGAATTGGAGCCTATGAAATTATGACAGCATTTAGAAATCCTGTAATGATGTACAATCCATAGTTCCATACCAGTATCTGACCGACTTGCATCTGGAGCAGCGTGTTGTAGCAGGAGCAAAGCATCTAGCGCATTCATGAAAGCCAGTCTTTGAAGGAGGTAAAACTAAAGGAACATGAACAGACGTTGTTGCTTCAATTTGGTAGGCTTCTTCAGCAGAAAGCTGAGCAAGTATACCTATCCTAGCCTTCTTCTTTGAAGACTCGTTCCATTTCCCAAGCAAAAAATATGTGAAAAGAGGAAGCACAACCAGGAAAATGAAAAGGGCAGGTATGTCAGCTTCCCTTGGCTGAAGCATGTCCCAACCAACATACTCATGTCCAGTTTCAACTTCTGCTACTTGGACGAACTCATATCATTTGATCCAGCCATATGTTTCACTTCTATCTCTATAAAAGATGAGAGAAATCCCCTTTGTTTGAAGAGAGATATGTTAAAAAAAACATAAAATCAATATCCGAAATTGCTCCAAGGAAAGAATGCATTTCAAAGCATAGAAAGGTCTACAACTTCTGCATGTATAACATTTTGAGTTTCCAAACAATTAATTATATATATGGGCACATGTGCACAAGGGGGTGCATGTGTCGCATGGCATGTGCACCCAAAAAAAAAAAGGCTACTAAATTTTGTTCTTCCATCAAGTAAAATTTACCTTATATGAGTTAACCAGGATGTATCAGGTCCGGTGAGATGTTCCTTCTGAAAACACAAGAAAGGAAATCTAAGAAAATGTATAAGAATCAACAGAAATAATAAAAGCAAGACCAAGATGCGAAATCAGCCTTGCGAGTTTTTGATAGCGACCAACAAATAAATACAAGGAGGGACATTTTTTGTTTCCAAGAATTCAACGATCCAATACCAGATTCATGCACCTTAATCTTGGAGAGGTTCACAAGCTAAGGAGACGTAGCAATCTGGAATACCGTTAATTCAAAGCTTTTGAACAGACTAAGAAACTTGACAACAGATATTCTACCTTCAAGCTTTTTAACCAACTACGAAACTGAGAAATAGCGCACTGCAGAAGATCAAAATCAACAGACAAAGTTCAGTACAAGGATCAAATCACGAAATAAAACCTCCAGAAAATGAAAACAAGAACTATCAGCAGTGACTAAAGTCGAAGCTCTTCTCAAGCTCCCTACTTGAGAATGAAACCTAACAGTCATATTCTATATAAAACACAATATACTCCAGCATTCAAAGAGAGTGAAATGGAGCAACGGCAATTGCCGAAGGAGACAAAAATGACATAAATCATTACTCCAAGAAGACCCTAGAGGACATGGGTGAAAGACGTTTTAGAGAGAAGGCCCATGTCATTTCACCAAGATCCGTGTTTTACAGTCTCTAGCTGAAAGAATCTAATCGAAGACCAACTCCCGACAAGCCCACATGAAATCCAGTACTTTTGTGCCTCTCGCCCCAAAGCCGCCCTCGTTACATACCTGAACTTTTCAGCAATTCCTCCACGAATACACATAGCACCCAGCATTTCCAGAAATATTTACGAACAAAAAGCCATCAAAAATCACTTCTCTCTCAAAATCCGAACTAGAAGAAAGCATCAGAAGACAAAGGCAAAAAAAAACAAACAAATTGGGATTCATATGTAAGCGCAAAAATCCTAAAAAAATACGAGCATTTTGAACAAGCCGAAAGGAGGCGACTTTCCCTCTTACCTCGGAGGAAAGGGAAACCTAGAGCACCAAAACCTCGCATCCTCCCGAGATTCCCCAATTTTCTCCTGCGACAGTCTACCAATACAGAGAAGAAAGGCGAGGCTTTTCTTCCAAGCTGTTTCCGCGGCTCTTTGATTCCGCTCTCCCGGACCCAATCCCCGTATCTGTCTCTGTCCTTTCTTTGATTCCGGTTTGCCCACAAGGACTGAAAGGCACCTGAAAGGACCCAAAGGTATTTTTCTTGTCTTGCAGCTCCAACTCGCGCCGCTGCTTCAACTTCTCTTGTGCATTCATTGGCTTCCTTTTATGCCCCCCATCCAATCCAGCTAAGGAGAGAGATGGGAAGAGATCAAGTCTCATTAGTACCGGTGTTTTATTTTCTTTTATTTTACTATATTCATATAGTATTTATGTACTTTTGTACGTTAGGCTAAAACTTACTAATTAATATTTATATAATCATTTAATCATTAGTATTCATATTAAAGTTACAAAGATATCAATTAAATTTAATTTATTTGGTAAAGACTTTATCAATATAATATATTATAAGATTGAATCTCGTGTCCCTCATTTTGTTTTTTATAAAAGAAAAACTCCAACTTAAGTTTATTTTAATATAGATATTTTTTATTAAATAATTTAATTAATATTGATAGTTGAACTCAATACGATCAAATCGAATCGATCTAACCTATTTTTTTATTATTGTTGTATTTGAAAAGAGAAAGTTCAGAGTAATCATATGAGAATTTCATTTGAAGATAAAGAATGTTAATATTTTATCTCATAATCCTGCTTTAATTTGATAATGAAATTTTCTAGTATCTCATATATTTACTTGGACTGAAGGCAAAAAAATTTGTATATCATATCTTGTATTATGTTTCAATCCTTTCATAAAAAATAAAAAGCATTTTCATCCGACTCTTAAGTTAGTTTCAATTTATTCTAAATGAAAAAAAAGTTATAAGAAGTTGAAGGGGTTAGATAAGATTAGTAAGTTCAAAATAACAATATATGAGGATCAAATGATATTAAATATCTTAATAATATAATATTCTCTTTAAAAGTTATGTTAGATGACGTTGTTGCAACAGTGGAGGTATATATAATCGATGTCTTGTCATATTCAAACTAATTATGTTTTATATCTTAAGTCTCAATTGACCCGAAATAATGATCATATCATTTGCCTCCCCTCCCTCTATCATGTTTTAGGATTAAGAGACATAGAAAATCATAGTAGATCAAACATTTTTATCCAATACTTGTAGATCTAGCATTCTTGTGATATAATACGATAAGATCATAAAATCGTATATCTATATCCCGTTTTAGTCCATCAAACTAAATACTCTCATATCTACTTATAGATCTAGCATTCTTGTGATATAATACGAGAAGATCATAAAATCATATATCTATATCCCGCTTTAGTCCATCAAACTAAATACTCTCATATCTCCCTTTAATCTAAGGACGAAAAATATTACATATTACATATTATATCTTTTATCTTTCGTCAATCCATTCACATAAGAGACTATGTCGAATGAGATACATACGGCAAGATCAAGACTCATAATAAATTCAATTGATCAAATAAGTTTAGCAAATTCAGAATACAAACATCCCTAGAAATGTCAATCTATATAGTTTTATAAACATCATCAATTATATGACATAAATGCCTTATCGAGGAAACATATTCTTTAAATATCAAATCAGCATGATAAGTTTCATCATCAATTTCGCTGAAGTGACATGTTTAATTGATAATTTTTTTAATATTCGAATTGACTACTAATTAAAAACAATGATCATTATCATTACACGGTAGGACTTTAAATTGCACCAAGATGAGCTTTGTTATCATTTATGTCCGTGTCACGTATCGAATAGAAGATTGATGATATCTACAATTTCCTAATGAAGCGAAAACTCGTTTTCAATAAGTAGACATCATCAGTGTCAGACAAGATTAAAGAAACAACAGCATGTTCCCACAATTCAAACTAATCTTTGTCTATGATATTATTTATATGAAAGGATAGGTCATTACGTTCGACCTCTTTGCTAATCAGTAAGCAAACAAGATTATTTCTTAGTGTCTTAATCTCTAATCCACTAAATCTTTTATGGTTAATGTAGCAACCACAGTAAGCCATGGAAAGAAAATCCAGTAGTCCACGACAAAGCAATACGGTCACATCAATAAGCAATATAGTGTTGTGATTAAGATATCTCTATCAACTAAATTAGCCGAATGATGTATTACAAATACATTATGTAACGCACGAGAGAGGACGGCGCATAAAATAAAAGGCCATCCATGGAACCCATGCAAAACGATGATGAGCTCATCCGTGTCCACTTCTCCATTGGCTTTTTGGCTCACTTGGCTTTCGTGCTCCCGATGGGGTATCTTATCGGGGAGATCATCTTGCCTTTGATGGGAAAGGAGGAAGGTGAGAGGAAAAGAAAGAGTCCATTAAGGTTTTGTCTGTCGACTCGAGCCCTCACTTTGATGGGAAGGACAACGTAAGAAAGGATGGCTTGTAAGACTGTGGTGATGATTTGCCGAAGCCTAAGGTTGAGGAGGCCAACATGGAGATTGAAAGATGGAATCTCGATCATAATTACCGTAATCAAATTAGAGATTCGTGCGATCAAGTCTCGGATCGTATGCACCGATTACAAATTATTTTTAAATGTATAAAATAATTATAAAATTACATGTAATAAAAATGTATAATAATAAAAATATTTTTTTTAAAAAATAATATTAGACAAATGAATCCCACCTTATGAATATCTATGGTAAAATTAAATATCATCTCGTGTGTAAATCACTAAATTTATCGTCAGAATCATTCTATTTAAATAATTTTATTTTATTTTATTTTGTTTATGGGTGCTACCATTAAATATACCTCTGCTTTTGTATTGCTAGGGTTTACTTAAAACATCATCCTTGAAATTTATAGATAAAAACTATATGTTTATCTTAATTTTTAAAATTTAATAATACTAAAATTATATATATAATAAATTCTTAAAGAAAAAAAAACTCCTATCTTTGAGAAATTTTTGTAGAGTGTTCCAACTTTAAAAAATTATCATAAAATATTTTTTCATAAATAATCATTTTATCCCTAAACCCCACTACACCAAACTTGTCTGTGCCTTTATCATCGCCCTGCACCACCTCTATTACCATCTTTCCTATTCTTTACTCCACTGAATTGTTGCATAATGGGTCATTATCATAACTTTCATAGCTTTCTTTTCTCATTGAGCGTGAGGTCTCCTTCCATGAAGGCGCAACGATGAGGGTGATGTCTTTGCTTCCGTCGAACCCGCCCAATAATAGAAGCACAACGACCTTCGCCTTCGTCGGACCTGCTCAACAACAGGGGCGTAATGACTCCTATTGAACACAATGATTGAGGCATAGCCTCAACAACTCCTTCACTTGTAATGAGTGTTAGGCCTCCGCCTCTAATAGACCCGTCAAGCAATAGAGGAATAGCAATCTTTGTTAGATCCAACGGTGATGAGGGTAAACCATGCACCTCCTTCCTTGACGATGATCATTGCACTCTTGTTTATACAAGGGCAACAAAAGTCATCGTTGTTATACTCCCTTTTCCCTTGCACAAAAACAAGATGATCGGGGGCAAGTCTAGTAGAGGGAGCACGACGTAGGGGTGATATAAAATGAAGACAACGAAATAGGGATAAAACGATCTTTTCACGTGACCAAAGATGCTCAGTATGAATTTTTCAAAAATAATTTTTTTAAAAAAAAATTACCCTACATATATTACTTGGAGAAAATACGCGTGGGTGGGTGGCATCCGGCGGCTGCGCGAGCTCCAGGGCCGTGTGTCCTGACAGCTCCCAAGAGAGAGGCGCCGCGCCGTCTCGCGGTGGCCTGCCCGCCCGCCCACTGTGAGCCCGTGGGTTCGATGCGCGCGAAAGGAAAAGGCCGCGGTCACACGTTTGACTCGGCCACACGCCTGGGCTGTTCGCTGGGTTCATCCGCGCCCACTGCTCGGTACCGGCTCACCGGGCTCTACCGTGCGTCGGCAAGCAGCAGCAACGACCGCCTCTTCCCCAAGTTTATAACATGCATACAACCGCATGCCGATTCTTTTTATATCATAGAAGAATCTATTTCCTTCGACCGTGAATGTTCTGTGGGTAACTATCGGTGTATCTATGGTGCAGAGACTTGCGACGAAGCTGAGCTTCCTACATCGTATTTTCTCAGATCGTCAAAGTAGTTCATTTTACCTGATAAACGATACTGATTAAACTGAATTCTGCCGGCTCCGGCACCGACATGTTTTCTTTTACGTTACTGAACCTTTCTCTGAGTTCGGACTTAAAATTGCTGCTCAAGTGATGCTGGAACTGTCGTTTCTTTTGTAGAGCTAGATTCCCTTCGAGACCAACCTAATTTGATCTGAAATGACCTCATCGACATAAGGAGCACATATCAACGATCGATCCGCTACGACCATTGCAGGTGGCTTCGATCTCCAGAATCGTACGAAGAACCAATGAAGTGGAGGCTTATCCCGGAGCAAGCGCTGGCCCGCTGCCATTATTTTTAGTTGCGCAGTCAGCTTCCTGGTGGCAGTGCAGAACAAACTTGGCGTTGCATGGTTAAACTGCATACCCACATCACATATATTATATACTTGTGCTTGTTCTGTTGGCATGGTGGCCGTCGTTGTTGTTCCAAGACCTGGCCACAATAAGAATGGCCGAGTGGCGAGCACAAAAGGACGCAGCAGGATGAGTTCCATAGCTGTCCTTTTCGTAGGTGCTGCCATGGATTTCGTTGCAGATAAGAGAGCAGCAGACCGAGGGGTGGGGGGGGGCGGGCAATCAATCATGCTCCGGATAAGGACACGATGGAGATCAAAGTAAATGCCAAGGGCGGAGACGTGGTGGCAATAAGCCTCGGTGAAAGGGATGGAGTTGGCCTTTCCATCGAAGATTCTGATCACCCCCCACCTTCTTCATGTGGTGGTGGGAGTACATGTTTCTTCGGAGATGGGGACTGGGGAGGGGACCGTCCTTATCCAGACCTAAAAGCTCCCTTCCACATGCATGCCAACCCTTGATGGAGGCCTTCCCTCTGCATCCCACCGGCTATCTATCATTGATCGATTAAGCATCTTATTGGTCTTATCGATTAATGAATTACATCTCAAAGGGTGCGATAACATAATTCAACATAGTGGTGCTGTCGTACCTGCAGACTGCATGCTTTTTCGCTACAACATGCATCTCTTGGTGTTCATTAATATGCTAGCGCAATATCTCCCAACACTTTTGCGGGCGATTGGCTTCTTGGCTCTTTAATCAACGAGAGGCCACAGCATACCCTTTCCTACTATACAAACATTATTCCGATCGGACTGGGTAGAAGAAACCTTTTAATAGATTATATTGCATCCGAGGACTGAATCTTATACCGAGCTTCAACCCAACTCTGGGAAATCAAACATAGGAATTGGGATCACCAAACCGTATATTCTTTTTGCAGTGGCATATTATTATTTATGTCATCACCAAAATTTTGCGAGAGTCGTGATCACGAGTGCAGGCTGCAGCAGTAAGCACAGAAGGAACGGGGTGGGGGAGGG